>CAUYSK010121765.1:0-98481 GCA_963575035.1 Avahi laniger | reverse complement strand
AATCTTAAGTAAAAAGAACAACTGGGAGGTATCAGTTTACCAGACTTCAAGCTGTACTACCAGGCTATAGTAACTAAAACAGCTTGGTACTGGCACAAGAACAAAGACATTGACCTCTGGAACAGGACTGAGAATCCAGAGATGAAATCATCTGCATATGGTAATCTAATATTTGACAAAGCTGACAAAAACATACATGGGGAAAAGAATCTCTTTTCAATAAATGGTGCTGGGAAAACTGGATAGCTACATGCAGAAGAATGAAACTGGATCCCCACCTCTCACCTCTCACAAAAATCAATTCAAGATGGATATCAGACTTAAACCTGAGACATGAAACCTTAAAAATTCTAAATGAAGATGTTGGGAAGACCCTTTCAGACATCAGCCTAGGCAAGGAATTCTTGAAGAAGAACCCAAAAGCAATCGCTGCAGCAACAAAAATAAATAAATGGGATCTAATCAAATTGAAAAGCTTCTGCACTTCCAAGGAAACTATCATTGGAGCAAATAGACAGCCCACAGAATGGGAGAAAATATTTGATCTTTACACATCTGACAAAGGGCTGATAACCAAAATCTATCTAGAACTCAAAAAAATCAACAAGAAAAAATCAAACAACCGCATCAACAAATGGGCAAAGGAAATGAACAGAAACTTTTCAAAAGAAGACAGAACAGTGGCCAGCAAACTTACAAAAAAATGTTCAACATCTCTAATCATTAGAGAAATGCAAATCAAAACCATGATGAGATATCACCTAACCCCAGTGAGATTGGGCTCTATCAAAAAATCCCAAAACATCAAATGCTGGTGAGGATGCGGAGAGACAGGAACACTCATACACTGCTCGTGGGACTGCAAATTAGTGCAACCTCTGTGGAAAAGAATTTGGAGATACCTCAGAGAGCTAAAAATAGAAATATTATTCGATCCAGCAATAGGCTATTAGGCATCTACCCCAAAAAACACACAACATTCTACGATAAAGACATCTGCACCCGAATGTTTATGGCAGCACAATTCACTGTTGCAAGGATGTGAAAACAGCCCAAGTGCCTGTCAATCCATGAGTGGATTATTAAAATTTGGTATATGTATACAGTGAAATATTACTCAATCATAAGAAATGACAGTGATCTAGAACCTCTTATACTTTCCTGAATGAAACTTAAGCCCATTATCCAAAGTGAGACACCACAAGATAGGAAGAATGGGCTCCACTTGTATTTGCCATCAAATTGGTACTAACTGATCAACACTAGGGTGATCACATGGCAGAAATACTCTCCAGGGATTAAGGAGATTCGGCAGGAGGTGGGGCGGGGTAAATCTGTAACTAAAGAACATGGGGAGCACTGTAGGGGGGAAGGGCCTGTCTTTAACCCGCACTTGGGTGAGGCAAAGACATAAAGTGTAACCATAATGTTTGTACCCTCACAATACCCTGAGATAAAAAAAAAAAAAAATGGTGGTGTAGGGTTAAGTCTATATTCTAAAAGGTGACATTTTAACGGATCTGTCATGTTCAGGAACTTTCTTATGTGTGTATATCTTGTTTCTCCAATTTACAAGTACAGGAATTGAAAATAAAGGGTCTGAAGTCAAACAGTCCAGGGTTCAAATCCTGTTTCTACTATCCCACTGGTCCCATAGACCTCACACAGATTACTTGCTGTGCCTTACTTTCTTCATTTGTAAAAAGGGGAATATAATAGTATTTACCTTATAAATATTAATTTAATGTTAATTAATTAATTAATTTAATATTAATTAAATATTAATTTAATATTCTTATAAATATTAAATGTGACTACATACGTGGAGTACCTGCACAAAGCGCATTAGTTCTCCTCCTCCTTCTTTTCCTCATATTATTATTATTATCATCTGTATACAATTTCCGGAATAGTGCAGACTTGGGAAGACTATTAACTAATAAAACTTCAGTATTAAGTGATCATTGAAATGAACAATGGCTTCTGTAGTTTTGCTAACTTTTTATATTTATCTGGCCCTCTTCTTGGTAACAATGAATGGTCAGGAGTAACTTGTCTTACATTGTTTTAAGAGAAAAAAATTTACAGATTACATAAACTGGGAAATGAAAAAAAGGAACATATTTTAAAGCAACACTCTCCCCCAATAAAGCCCAAAATATAATATGTGATTTAAATGCCTATTCTCTCATCTCTTTTGGAAAGTAGATTTACAGAGAGCAGAGTCAACTTCTTCAGTAAGAGGCCATTCTCTGAAATGAATAAACTTTAGGTCACTGGTAAAAGTATTTAGTGACAATTATGGTGATAGCCCTCTGATGATCTGTCCAAGAGAAATTAGATTATATGGCAGGTTTACAAACCTACTGTTCAGCAGGAAATTACTCATTTTAAATTACGTTTTTGTAACTGATATTTTTGGCAGAATATTGTTTGCTATGGTTATGTATGTAGCCAAGTTTGTAAATAGAGTTATACAATACACCTTCTAATGTTGTGAGAAATAAAATCTTTTGGGTTGAAATAGTGTATTTAGTTTTGCCAAAAGAATATGGGGGAAGCCTAGCATAAAATAATATGTCCCATCTGCATGAGAAATCAGTGAAACTGTGAAAATCATTACTACTATAGTATGCTTACATACGCTGTAAGTCTATATATAGCGTACTTTTTGATGCAAGATTCATGACAGAAACACCTCTGAGATAACCCCCTAAACTGTAGTGTAGCTGAGGCTGAAAAAGTCCATTAGAATGAAAGTCAAAAAATTATTCAAGATATGGTACTTTCTCTTTGGAAAAAAATAAATCTTTGGGATAAATAAGAGAAGGTAAGAATTAAAATGGTTTTAAGACCATGGATAGAAAAGGGGATCATAATAAGCTCCTCTCTCTCACACAAAAATGGCTTTAGAAAGTTCCCACCTTGCCTCAGATTATGTAAACACCCTAAATTGTATCCACAAGCAAAATGTCTTCTGGAGAGGCCTGTGAACAACAGTAACAACCTCCTTCCCCAAAATAAAGGAATTAGAGTTTACAATGGCCATAAAATGAGACTATTTTTACAATAAAAGATATAATAAAATTTTAATTTACATTATTCCCATATTCACTTTAGGAATTTAATTACTACATGTGACTGAATCCAATATTTTAATTTCTATAAACTGAATTATATTTTCCTTTTGCCTTCCACATTCAAAATGTCTTCTTACTTATTTTTAGTGGATAGTAATTTTTTAGAATTTACTTTCACTCTTGTTATTTTAAACCCCAAATTATAAGGAGATTTAGGGGTAAAATATGTTTGTCAGCTAAAATTTAAATAATGTGATATTTAAGCTCACTCTATTTTTAGATAATTTTCCCAATTCTATTTTGAGTGATAAGGATCTATGCTGGGTGATATGAAAAGAAGAAACGGCTTTACCTTCCCCAAATCTCTCTCTTAAAGGCCTGGGTGTGGTATGATTTGCTCTTCCTTTCCTAGGTGAAATTCTGATAATTAGAAAAATTTGAGGCAAAAACAGAGATCTTAGGAACAATGATAATATCTCCAGAAAACAGGTATGCATGATTTCAGAGCAGAACGTGTGTGTGTGTGTGTGTGTGTGTGTGTGTGTGTGTGTCAGAGAGAGTGATGCCAGTTAGGGGAGAAGTTTCCTTAAAATCCCCTTGATCTTCATCATTAATAGACTGTCATCACTTTGTTGCTGTTATCACTTTTGTTTCAGGTCAACTAACTGTAGGACAGCAAAGCATATCTGAGCTAATGGATCTAGGATTTAGGAAATTCTTATTTATTTATTTATTTATTTTTGAGACAGAGTCTCGCTCTGTTGCCCAGGCTAGAGTGCCGTGGTGTCAGCCTATCTCACAGCAACCTCACACTCCTGGGCTCAAGTGATCCTTCTGCCTCAGCCTCCCAAGTAGCTGGGACAACAGGCACGCGCCACCATGCCTGGCTAGTTTTTTATATATACATTTTTAGTTGTCCAGCTGATTTCTTTCTATTTTTTTAATAGAGACAGGGGTCTCACTCTTGCTCAGGCTAGTCTCAAACTCCTGAGCTCAAACGATCCGCCTGCCTTGGCCTCCCAGAGTGCTAGGATTACAGGTGTGAGCCACCGCGCCTGGCCAGATTTAGGAAATTCTTAAATAAGGGAGACACAGAATGCAGTAACAGAAATTGAATAAGGAAAATATAGCAGACTCAAATGAAGGGAAAAATAAGGAAAAGTTCTGATTTCATTCATACTATGTGTAAAAAAGAAGGAAATTGAGGCTCAGAGAAGCTAAATAATTTGGCTAAGGTGCTATAGACTGGCAGTGGGCAGAGCTGATATTGGAAACCGACTCAAAGGACACCAGACAGATTTTTACTATAGTTCCTGAACCAAACCCAAAACAATCTCCATGATATGGGCTACTAGAAAAAGCATATACTTAAGAGTTAATTTACCATTTATTTTAAAGTCCTCTTATCAAATCGCCACAGGATGGAAACACTTCATTTCCTCTGCCTGCCCAACAAGGGACAGGCACAAAAGGGACAGGTGCAAGCAGCAGGTGCTGCCGTCCTCAGTGAGCACTGACTGGTCTTTTCACTAAGTCTTGGGCAGCCTGCAGTGACCTGCCCTTGAAGCGCTGGTTTAACAACCTTTGCCCGAGCACTCTCTGGCTCTTTGTACATCTTTAATAGTTTCCTTGACGAACTATGAAGAACTGCCAGATGACAGTTCTATTTCATTTTTGTCACTGCCTGGCGCTCCTTTTTTCTCTCCAGCTTTTTCTCAAGGGCATGATTCTATAAGTCAACGTGGCAATGTTCACAATGGGTATTGCTCTTTCAACCGCTGTATATTGATGCAGTGCGAGCAAGTCACGGACGTGTCAAGATTTCAGGCCTTCAAAAAAGTAATCAAGGAGTATTTTATAAACTCTAATGTCCTTTCCATTGGAAGCAAATTGAAACTGGGGATTGGGATCTGATATTAAGGGTTTACTTTAAAACACTGCTGCCAGAGGCATAAAAAAGCCCCTTTGATTAATATACCGTAGGATTTTGTTCGCTTGGAAAAAAAGCAGAAGTGATGTGCCTTTGTTCCTCAAGTTTTAAATAAAACATTTGTCATTCTTGCACACTGTTTATTACTAATTGCACAATTATTTTATTATATGGTACCAGAAAAATATGATTTAAAGTTCCTCCTGCATATTCTATGTTTTAAGTAAATAATCACTTCAGTCAAAAATTATTTATTAAATTACAGGATTCTTTGCTAAACATAATTGAGATGTCAAGACTTTTTTATTAGTGCTGCATAATGAAATAATTGAGGAATTAGTAATAAATTTTGCCTCTTGCAATTTAGAATAAATAAAAACAATTACTAGGGTTTTCTTTGAGAATGTGGGATTCTTAAAATTATTGCTCATAAAATTATGCTGATAAATGTCATGTGTTTCTTCAGCAAAAAAAATAAAACCAGAATGAAATGACTTTTCCTTGTCATCTCTGCAAAACCAGGATAACTATCTCACATGGCATGGATGTGCAGATTTCTTTATGCATTTTTTTTTATCTCAGTATGGAAAAGGCAGCTTAATTTCAAATCTGAGTACCCTGATACATTGGACGTTCATAATGGTCATTAACTTTCATATGCTACCATATAATCAGCTTTTATATTAAGAGTAGGAAAGATTTTTAGAAGCTAAGTAGTACCTTTTTGTGGCATCATGATCAATAAATGCTGACTGTGATACCTACTGTAAGGTGTTGTCTTGAGCATTGTGAGGGTATGAAAGCAGAGTCGACATGGACCTTATTTTCAAGGAGCTTGCCATCTAGTAAGGGGGATAATGAAGTACATATATTAGAGTGTCAACTAAAAAGTAGATATTGACAAAGCGATATGGATTTTCAGAAGGAAAGAATCCTTATGGCTTGGGAGGGAGAGATGTAGAGGGCATAAAAGGGAGAGTATCAAAGGATTGGCATTTGAGCTTGAAGGTGAGTGTTAATAGTAATAGAAGGGGGGAGGGGCAAGGGCAACACATGTAACCTAAACATCAGTACCCCCATATTATGCTGAAATAAAAAAAAAAAAGGAAAAAAAATAGTAATAGATAACATTTGCTGAGCTCTTTTTTGGCCAGACTCTCTCTGACTTTAAAGTGGTTTTTCTTAACCACTCAACCATAGGCTGTGGGTATAGAGGGACCCAGGAAATGCATATTCTAGGCAAAGGAAATAGCATAGGCCAAGGCATAAAGACGATTGGGTTCTCTCTTCTAAATCATTTGTTCACAGTAACATAGGAAGTGATACACACAGAAGACAGATCCATACTCTTAAGATCCCTAAAGTAAAGTCTGGTTAGTGCACTTGCAGCTTGCAATGAATGTCAACAGCAATGTGTGCGCTAAACATAATTGGACGCGACTGTGCTTCGCTATAGAATATTTTGGCCATGCAATCATATATGTATGAACTGTGAAATCTTGGAATTAATCACCAAATATAAAATAAAAATAGAATCATAAAGAGGTCATGGTGCTTCTTAGTCTGGCTTCGACTTACCTATCCAACCTATTAATAATTTTCCTCTTCACACACCTTGTGCTCCTGCCAATAAAGTTACTTTTCCCACACGTGCCCAGGCCTATCCACATCCCACCACTCTTGTGTGTCTTTGGGTCTATGGGACTGGCTCAGCCTGGAAAGACTTCCTTGTGGCCACGAGAGCCCTTGGTACTCCTCTAGGTTTTGTGGATGTTGAGTGACTTGTATCCTGATCTTCTCAAGGGTAACATCTCATGTCTTTTTTGGGCATTTGAATTTCTGTTACATTTCTGAGATTGCTTATTGGCCCAGGACTGATTGGTAAAGATGTGCGCTTACTAGTCAGCTAAGTGTCAGCTTCTCCCCTCAATCCCTTGCAAGGAGGATACCCATCTATTTTGAGTTAGAGAATGGGACCTAACCCTAGAATTGTTCCCATGCCAGCATCCCACACCAATTTCCTCACCATTCCTGTTTGACAGGGATCACCTGTTCACTTTCTTGCTTTTCATTTTTTGTCTCTTCTATTTTTTTCTCTTTTTAAATACTTTGGTATTTTATTTTCTATTCTTTTTTTGAGACTATATACCCCCTTTGTATTTAAGTGGGCTTATACTTAACACATTGAAGTTCTATAAACTACACTTTGCCCTTAACCAAAAAAAAGTAAGAATTTCTCACATTTCATTAAATATTATAAGAAAAGATATTATATAACTTTCTAGTATGTAATTTTACAAATATGCCCTACTTTAAATAATTACCAATTGATTTAGATTATTTCCAATTTTCTAGTATCACAGTAATGTAGTGGTAAACTTCTTTATATATATTTTGCCTACATTTCTGATTATTTTCACAGATATAAATTGTAAATATAGAATTAAAGTTTAAATATGTATGTATATACACATGAATTGCCTTGCAAAAAGCTCCAATAATTTAACTCCATTTTTCCTAAAACCTGCCAGCACTGAGTTTTATATATTCATCAAATTAGTAAGTGAAATTGGTATCCTGTTATCTTAATTTACATTCATTTTAGTACTGGTGTGGCCAAATATATTTTCATAAATTGGTTATTTTCAATTTCCCTTAGTGAATTCCTGCATTTTTCTTGAGTTGTTCATGCTTTAAAAGATTTGAGGAAGCTGAGAATTTTTTAAAATTAATTTTTTAGCAGTCTTTTTTTGTATTTGACATTTGCCTTTTAAATTTATTTATATCATTTAACATATGAACATTTGTTTTTATACATTATACTTTCTAAAAAGTTATCTTTTTATTTTTTTAATTGACAATAATTATACATATTTATGGGGAACATAGTAATGTTTCCATATACATAATGTGTAATGATCAGATCAGGGTAATTAGTATATCCATGATCTCAAACATTTATCATTTCTTTGTGTTGGGGATATTTAATATCCTCCTTCTAGCTATTTGAAACTATATAATATATTATTGTTAACTATAGTCATCCTACAGTAGTACAGTACACTAGACCTTATTCTTCCTATTGGCTTTCCTATTTTCTAACTCTGGGAAAGTCCTTCTTTCTTCATATTGATGCCTTGTGGTTTACCAGCCACTATTTAGGAAGTCCCTCTGGGCTATTCCACTCCTATGAATTTACTCAAGAGGAATGAAAATGCATGTCTATACAAATAGTTGTAACAAACACCACCTATTTCCCAAAGTGGCTTGATCATTTTACATTTCCACCAGCCATCTGTATGAGTTTGTTGCCAACACTTAAAATAGTGTTAGTATTTAAAATTTCAGCTCTGTTACCTAGTTGCATAGTGATATATCATTGTGGCTTTAATTTGCATTTCCACAATGACTAATGATATTGAGTATTTTTTCATGTGCTTATTTGGAATGTATATGTATTGTTTAATCAAGTTCTTTTTTTGCCTGTTTTTATTGGATTAACTGTCTTATCATTGAGTTGGTTACTTCCACCTTTTGGCAGTTATAAATAAAGCTGCTTTAGGTTTTTGGGTGAATATAATTTTTCAGTTCACTTGGGTAAATACCTAAGATTGTATTGTTGGGGAGTACGGTAAGTCTATGTTTAACTTTATAAGAAACTGCCAAATTGTCTTCCAAAGTGGCTGTACCATTTTGTATTTCTATCACTAATACATGAAAGTTCCTACTGGAATTTTGACTTGAACTACACTAAATATATATATCAGTTTGCGGAATATCGACGTACCTACAGAGTTTTCCAATCTATAAGAATGATATATATCTTTACCTTTTTTAATAATCTTTAATTTTGTTTGACAATATTTTATAGTTTTCAGTGTACAAGTCTGATATAAATTTTGTCAAATTTATCGATAGGTATGTCATATTTTTATGATATTGTAAATAGTAGATTTAAGCTAAAATTTCAAATTGTTATTTGCTAGTATATATAAATAAAATTGAATCTTTTTATATTGACCTTCTAACTCGTGATCTTACTAAGCTCATTTATTCTAGTATGTATTTTGTAGATTTGCTAGGATGTTCTACACAATCATGTTGTCTGCAAATAAAGTTTTATTTCTTTCTTTCTAATGTGCCTTTTATTTCTTTCTTTGTTCCTTATTGGAAAGGATCTTCAGTCTATCATTGAATAGAAGTGATGAGAAGAAATCCTTTCTTTCTCTTGATCATGCAAAGTCTTTCACCAATGAGTTTGATGCTAGCTGTAGGTTTTTCAGACAAGTCCTTTCACAAAAAGGAAGTCTTTGGCTATTCTTAATTTGATTTGCTGAGCATTTTTTATCAAGAATGGGTAATGGATTTTTTGTCAAAAGAGTTTCCTACATTTGTTGAGATGATTGTATAATTTCTTTTAGTCTGTTAATAGGGTGAATTATATTGATTGCTTTTCAAATGTTCAAACAACCTTG
Source organism: Avahi laniger (assembly GCA_963575035.1). NCBI lineage: Eukaryota > Metazoa > Chordata > Mammalia > Primates > Indriidae > Avahi > Avahi laniger. Next base: position 88,996 of record CAUYSK010121765.1, on the reverse strand, counting down.
TATTTCTGGTATAAACTCTATTTGATCATAATGTAACATCTTTATATATACAGACATACCTCAGAGATATTTACAGTTCAGTTCCAGACCACTACAATAAAGTAAATATCACAATAAAGCAAGTCACATGAATTGTTTGGTTTCCCAGTGTATATAAAAGTTGTTTATGGTATACTATAGTCTTTTAAGTGTGCAATAGCATTATGTCTAAAAAACAATGTACATCCCTTAGTTAAAAAAAATACTTTATTGCTAAAAAAAATGCTAAAGATCATCTGAGCCTTCAGAGAATCATAATCTTTTTGCTCGTAGAGGGTCTTGCCTCAATGTTGATGGCTGCTTACTGATCAAGGTGGTTGTTGCTGAAGGTTGGAGTGGCTGTGGCAATTTCTTAAAATAAGACAACAAAGTTTTCCACATTGATCGACTCTTCCTTTCATGAAAGATTTCCCTGTGTGAAGCAACTCTTCATTTGTTAGCATTTTGTAGTGAGATTGCAGTAACTCAGTAACAGGCTCCACTTTTAATTTTAGTTCTTTTGCTATATCCACCATATTAGCAGTTGCTTTTTCTTTTTCCATTGAAGTCTTGAACCTCCTAAGTCATCCATGAGGGCTGGAATCAACTTTTTCCAAACTCCTGTTAATCTTTGTATTTTGACCTTCTTCTGTGAATCATGAGTGTTCTTAATGGCATCTAGAATAATGAATCCTTTTCAGAAAGGTTTTGATTTACTTTGCCTGATCCATCAGGGGAATCACTATCTCTGACAGCTATTGCCTTACAAAATGTATTTCTTAAATAATAAGACTTGAAAATTGAAATTCTTTGATCCATGGGCTGCAGAATGGATGTCGTGTTAACAGGCATAAAAGCAACATTAATCTTCTTGTACATCTCCATACGAACTCTTGGATGATCAAGTGCATTATCAATGAACAGTATTTTTTTTTCATCTAATGTGTACATTTTAATGTTTTTTTTATTCCAGCATATTACAGGGGTACAAATGTATAGGTTACATACATTGTCTTTGCTCCACCCAAGTCAGAACTTCAAGTATGTCCATCTCCCAGATTGTACACACTGCACCCATTAGGTGTGAATATATCCAAAGTGGTGGCTCACACCTGTAATCCTTGCACTCTGGAAGGCCAAGGCCGGAGGATAGCTTGAGCTCAGGAGTTCGAGACCAGCCTGAGCAAGAGTGAGACCCAGTCTCTACTAAAACAAAAAAAATTAGGCAGGGGTGGTGGAGCAGTATTTTTTTAAATTACTCTTTTATTCTAATCAGTAGGTCTCCACAATGGGCTTAAAATATTCAGTAAATCATATTGTAAACTGATTTGCTGTCATACAAGCTTTATTGTACTATTTATAGAACACAGGCAGTGTAGATTTAGCATAATTCTTAAGGGCTCTAGGTTTTCAGACTGGCTCCACTTAGCCCCTAACAAGAGAGTTGGCCTATACTTTGAAGCTTTGAATCCAAGCATTGGCCTCTTCTCTCTAGCTATGAATGTTCTAGATGATATCGTCTTCCAAAAGAAGGCTATTTTATCTACAATGAAAACTTATTGTTTAGTGTAGCCACCTTGACTAATTATCTTAGCTATTAATAGATCTTCTGCATAACTTGCTACAGCTTCCCCTATGCTTTTATGTTTTGAAGATAGCTTCTTTCTTTAAACCTCATGAACCAATTTTCTTAGATATTATGTTTACTATTTATATATAATTTTCCCCCCTTCGATAGAATGTAAACTCCATGGGAATTTTGTGTGTTCAATTTCCAACACTTAGAATGGTGCCTGGCACATAGTAAGCATTTAATAAATATCTTTTGAATAAATCAACACATTAACAAGTAGAATATAAAGAAAGTAAACTTACTGTTCAATATGATTACAACAAAATCCAGCAATATAAAAATATTTGCAAAAACTGTGCTTCAGATGGAACTATACATGCATTTTATTCTTAAAATAACATTTAATGCTGTTCAAACTCTGTTTTTGTAAAATAAATATAATTTAGATAAAGTCAAGTGATTTCATGTAGCAAGAGGCTATGTAAAAAGGGAAATAACTGGAGAACAGCAGAATAGGAGACTGCCCATTTGCTGTGATTCAAGAAGCCTTAAGCGTTTCCTCTTTCCTTTCTCTCTGATATCTGACAGAGTGTAAAATTCCGACGTTATAGAGTTACACCTTCAAGTTTTATGGAACTTTTTTTTTTTAGTCTCAAGTATTACCATTAAAATGTGAATACTCCTGAAAGCGGGGAGGGAGTACACTTTAATCTAGCATAAATTTACCCTTAGGAGAGGATTCATTGACATCATTTAATTCTGAGAATGGTACCTGTGTGCTGAAAAACAGAGCCTTCCTATAATTAACTTGACCAGCTTCATAATTCATGCTGGGGCAAACTTTTTAATAGGCCAATGTAGCCATTATATGTGTACTATAGAATATGTATCCTGATCAGAAGGAGATTCAGAGGGACTTAGCGGTTGGTGAATTTCTTTTGGAGTATTAAAAAATGGATTATTTTATATACCACTATTATATAAATCATTCAATATTCTATATCTCATCTGTGATAGAGGGATTTAGTAATTTTAAAAAATATAAATATAGACTGTGGCTTTAGTTAATTCATAAAATTTTAAAATAAGATGGACCGTGGTAGGCAATGACAGAAACAAAGTTGTGTGCTTGTCTTTTCATTTATACTGCAATGATACCTTTAAATCCAGGTCTCCTCGTGAGTCTATGAATTTCTTATTTGTACAAAGAAAAACTAAAAATGATAACAGCAAATACTAGCAACTGCAACCTATATAGAAGACAAAACATGGGAAGGCAGGGTGAGGTTCAGTAAATTCAGAGGTGAGATTATATCTATGTGGCTCATCCAGAGCTATGGGCATTTGAATGTCTCTTAGTTTTGTAAAGTGAACTGAAAATAAAGCTTTGCCACTTTTTTTCCCCCATGCATGGCTCTGATTATAAATGAATGGTCAATTGACAATATCTTCAACAACTCTGAAGTTTTCAAAAGGATATATTTGAAAAATGAGAAACGAGATGAATGCCAAGAAATGGGAGTAATTTTTAAAAAGCAGATAATTCAATTATTCTTCCAGTGAAATATTCTATCATTTTTATTCATATCTCTCATCTCTTCCTATATTTTCAAGAGCCTCTCTGAGGAATGGTAGTATTGGTCTCCTGCTTATACCATAAGGGTCTTTAAATAGGAACTCACTATTGAAATGTAAATGACCTTGAAAGGACTGTGCAGTAAGCCTTCAAAAGTGGATTGGATGACATCACCTTGAAAGCAAATTGGTAGCAGGCAATATTGTTCACTTTTCCTTTGCAGGGTAAGAGAGAAAATTACTTATGGTTTCTTTTTTTTTTCTTCTTCTTCTTCTTCTTCTTTATATTCTGACTCTGACTTTATTCTATGGTTGACTCTTAAAGCAAAATGAGAGACTAGTAATCTGGCTAATCTATGATTTAGTCATTCTTTTTAGATCCTGAATTATTCAGGTTAATTGCAAGTCAATATCATATTTAAGTCTCTAATAATTATCTGACTTCTCTGTGACCACAGAGAGCCCTGGTAACTTAGTATTTGTCAGGTAGAGGATAATAACACTTGACATTTATCGAGTCCATCCCATGAGGTAGGGACCATGCCACCTATTTTCTTCTAAATAAACTTTTAATTTTAGAACAGTTTTAGATACAGAAAGATGAAGATAGTACAGACATTTCCCCTGTAGCTGGCACTCAGTGTTAGATATTATTATTTAATAATAGGCACATTATTTTGCTATATGTACCTTAATATGGTACATTTATCACAATTAATGAACCAATATTGATACATTATTAACTAAAATCCATAATTTTACCTAGGTTTTACCTAGTTTCCTTCTTCTGTTCCAGGATATTATCCTGAATACTGTATTAAATTTCATCATTTCTTCTTAGCCTCCTCTTGGCTGTGACAGTTTTTCAGACTTTTCTTGTTTTTTGATGACATTGACAGTTTTAAGGAATACTGGTATATAGTGTAGAAAGTTCCTTTATTGGTATTTTTCTGATGATTTTCCTCATAATTAGACTGGGGTAATGGGTTTGGGGGAGGAAGACAATAGAGGTAAAGTGTCATTCATTTTTGTCACATTATGTCAAGGGTACATACTACCAAAATGACATCACTGTTGATGTCTGACTAAGCTGGTGTGTGTCAGTTCTCTCAGCTATAAAAGTTACTATTCCCCCACTCCTTTCTATACTATAAGCTTTGGAAGGTGGTCACTATGTACAGTCCATTCTAAGAAGTATTATACCTCCTTGAGTGTGGAATAGATACATAAATTATCTTCTTCTATATGGAGGATTTGTCTATTATCTTCAATTTATTTTTTTATTTATTTGACCATTTACTTATATCAGAATGGACTCATAGGTATTTGTTTTATATTTTATAATCTAACACTGGTTTGCTTTCTTGCTCAAATTATTCCAGCTGTGATCATTGGGAGCCCTTTTAATAGGCTCCTGTGTCCCTTTAACATGCCTTGTTACAGGGTGTGTGTGTGTGTGTGTGTGTGTGTGTGTGTGACTATTTCCTTACTTTTTGGCACTAAAAGATGCCTCACATTCATCTTGTATATCTCCTCCTATAGTCCTAGAGTCAACCACTTCACTAGGGTCCCTGATTCTTTTCATTAGAGAATTAAAAACCAAGATCCAGGTGCTAGATGTGCTCATTGTAAACAGGTGTGTTACTGTTTTTGGCTTTTTTGGTTGAAAAATGCAAGAAAACATATGTAGTCCTAACCTGCATGTAGATGCATATTTATAAATATTTCTATATGTAACCCTCACTATCTATATTAAGCTAAACATGAATTAATACTGATGTCTCCTGTTTTAATCCATTACATTGTGGATCATTCTAGCCTCAACTTTTTACTTATCTGTAACTTCAATTCCTACAGTAAGAAACCTGGCTTTGAACATCTGCCATTTATTTATTCAATTTCTAAATTCCAGTATGCACATATAATGGTAGCAGAATTGTTAATCCATTATCCCCATGGGGAACAACTTAATCATCCAGAGTAAAATGTTATATGCAGTTTCCGCTGTCTTTAGTCTTACAAACTCTGCTCATTTCCAAAGTTGCATAGGTAGACACTTTCTTCCCCTACCTCCTCCAGTGAGGTTGTTTGATATATTTGTAATAGAGTTAAATTATTCTGTCACATTCTACATTCCATCCTGGGAAACTTCAACCTCTGAAATGATTGTTTTAAATTTTATATCTTAAGTAAGGTTCAGTTTTGTGCTACAAAATTCTATGGGTTTTGCCAAATGCATCATGTTATGTATCCACCATTACAGTATCATGCAGAATTGTTTGATTATCCAAAAGGAAAATACCCTGTGCTTCACCTATTTAACATTGCCTGTCCTGATTTTCTAGTGACTCAATTAATCTGTTTACTATCTCTATAGTTTTGCATTTTACAGAATATCATGTAACTGGGATCATAAAGTCTTTAGACTTCTCACACTGACTTTTTCAGTTAGCAATATGCATTTAAGTAATCCATGTCTTTTTGTGGCTTAATGACTCATTCCTTTTTTTCTTGTATTTCTAGTATTCCATTGTATGGTTATGCCACAGTTTGTTTGTACACATATCGCTGAAGGACATCTTGGTTGCTTCTAGTTTTGGGTGATTATAAATAAAGCTTCTAAAACATTTATGTATAAGCTTATGTGTGGACACAGTTTTTAAAGCAGTCAGGTAAGTATATGGGAGAATGATTGCTGGATTATATGGTAAGCCTATGTTTAGCTTTGTAAGAACCTGCCAAATTGTCTTCCAAAGTCACTGTAGCTTTTGCATTCTTACCAGCCTTGTAATTTTTGTTGAAAGCCAGACATGTTGTATTGGGTGGTAGGAACTGAGGTAAATAAGACTTTAGTGTGAGGATTTGTGTTAATATGCCTAGTAGTTGGACTATGTTTAGTGTCTGTTGTAGCTGTGTAGGTGCCAGAGACTTCAAATTTCTCAACATCCTAGTTTTTGCCTCCCCTCTTCATTTTGGGCTTTCCCTAAATACACGTCAGGGAAAGTCCGCACCTTTCAGCTCTTTAGCTGCAATCCACTATCATCACACACCAACGGGAACTCTGCTGGTGTGGTGGTCAGGTATAAGGCACAGGGCAGGTGTTTTATAATCTTATGATTAAATCTCAATCTTCTAGTGGGCCTGTGTCTCTGGACTGTGACCGTCACAAGTATTTCTTTCTCAGTGGTATAACTTTCTCACCCCCAGACCCCCCCCCATTTCCTTTCCTGGCTGCAGCATTTTCAATCTATTTTCTTGAATCCTTCATCCTTTGGACTTTTTTTTAACCTTAGATGAAATGGAAGCCTATTGGAGGCTAATGTTGGAGGAATGTGATGTAGGAAGATGCAGCTGAGATACGACTCTGCCAAGCTGTCCTCCAAAGTCACTGTAGCTTTTGTGTTCCTACCAGCCTTGTACTTTTTGTTGGAAGTCAGACATGTTGTGTTGAGTGTTAGGAACTGAGGTAAATAGAGTCTTCTCTGGCAAAGTCTTCTGTCCTGGAGGGCGGGACTTTGTTACGGAGAAGTAAACCCTGGGCTTATTTCACGATGATCACAATTCACCATCCCCTATCAAAGCCAGAGTCGTAAACTAAGGGATCTTTCTCTGATCTTCATCAGGAGAACCTTGTTTAAAACCCATGAAAATGGGGGGCCCTCCTAAGACTACAACCCCCGGAATTTTTCTCATTCTCATGCTGGTCCGCACTCAGCCTTTAACAATTCATTAAAATTATCCCTTAAGGGTCCCTATCAGTTTTGGGCTCTAACTGTGTCTGTTCCAGGTAAGCAGATTTTGGCTGTGTCTCTCTAGATGTGCCTCTCTCTCTAGATTGTGGGATGCTCATTTGCCTTCTGACCCCAGTTCTCTAATGGGTTCAAAAAAAGTTCAATTTGTCCAGCTTCTTCTGTTGTTTTGTTTTTGTAAGGGCAGGAGTGACACTTTACAGGGTTTTTCCATGTTGAAGCTGAAACTAGAAATCTTCTGTTAGACTGTTTATTTGACTTAATTTCCACAATAAGCCAATTAAGTAATTATACTATTGCCCCCATTTTATACATGAGAAAAATTGATTGACCCACTGCATCTTAAATTTAGTAATTAAGATAAAAACTAAGGTTAAAATGCTTTGAAATGTTACAGGGAAAACAAAGATAGTTTCTTAGGAAAATGTACCTTCTTAAATTATTGCCTGTGTCTGGTCACTTTGCATTACAACTTCATTTTCATGTTATTCTTTCTATACATACTTCAAGATTGAATTATTAGAAAAATGTAGTTGCAATTAAGTCCTTCTAGTAATTTCATATAATGAAATGCCTTGGAATGGATTCAACATGGACCAAAAATGCCAAAATCCATAGTTGGTTACAGTTTAGTAAGCTCCAGAATCATTATTAATGTATGGCGTTGGCAATTTTTCTATATTTGAATATATATTTTTCATTTTATCAAAGGCAATAGAAAAGTACATATTCACAGGAAAAAATCAAAATTGTTACCATTTCTGTTCATTCGTATCTGTAAGTACACAGCAGTTGAAAGATAGATTGAAGAGGTTAAGCGATGTTCTCGCAGATTCACTATGATGTGTAAGATAAAAGAGAACCATTAAATTGTATATCTTATTTATGGGGAAACAGAAGTGGGCCCTATGGATTGTCAAATATCGTGTGAAATATAACTGAGCCTAGTAATGTAGTTTTGCTAATCATTCTATTGTTTGTCTAAGCCTCAGCAGTAAGGTAGTTTGCTCAGTAGTGGCTCAGTGGTTTATTTGTTTTCATGGCATTTGGGGGACTGTTTTTATAATTAATGTTTAAATTATGCTAATGGGTGGCTCACATGCTCTCTTTAGAAAAGGACTTTGGTCACATGACACAGAGCCCTGGCAGCATGCCAAGCCTAGGAAAGTTCATATAATGTCAACTGCATTAAAGAACCTGAAGGGAGACAGAAAAATACAGGTGCACTGTTGTGTCCAGGTGATCAAAGTGAGGCTATTTCATGATCAGTTCTCTGATATGACCTGTTGGACAGCAGACAGTTGACTTTTGGATGAGCAGGGGTATAGCCTTCAGGTTAGAGACCCTATATTCACAGTGGCTTTGGACGGAGCCATTAAGTACAATTTCTGAGGTATGAATACAGGGAAAATGGCAAAACCCACACCTTGCAAGTATAATCACCAAGTGCGGTCACCAAAAAGGGATTTTTGCTGCTGGCCTCTGCAAATCAACTGCCTATGCCTAGGGATATTTCAAAATGAAGAAATAGGAAGTACCATCAGGGAGAAGGTAAATAGCTGCTCTACCTTAGAAAAATCTACTATATTCAAAAGTATAAATGGTGTACATTACAATCCTAAAATAGAGAAACATTTAACATTCCTTGTTGCAGATATTCTTAACCTAAGATTCATGTTGGTCATTGGGAAGAAAGGGGAAATTTTCACAAACCTCTTGAAGTTATAGGCAAAATTGGGCATGTATGTCCATTTTAATGGGGAGAGAGGTAAGTGCTTTTATCAGATTCTTCAAGTTACCTATTAACCAAAAAAGTATAGAGAAGATTTAAAAGCAGAGACCTAGCTATATCTTTGAGTAGATACTAAAAAATGTGTTTGTATCACTTAAACTGAAAGATAGCTAAAATATTGCTATGGAGGTAGATACACACAGATTTTAACTTCAGCTCTACTGCTTCAAATGACTTTGGGAAAATTAGAATTCTTCTTTGTGAAACAGGAACACATGATAACTACTTCTTTTGAGTTATTATAATTTTCTAGGTGAGGAATTTACGTGTAATTATAAAATGCCTAGCAGAGTGCCTGGTATATAGTGGATGTTCAAAAGAATTATTTCCAAGGCAGAATTCCAGGGTTGTTATGGTGTCTACAATTTATTTTAAAATACTTTTGCAAAAAAATAATCAACGTGTGATATATGTAGGTACTCCTTAGTTTGTACCAATATACTATGTATTGTTCCAATCAGAAATTCAGTTTTTAGAGGTGGTCAGATGAGATCTTTTCAGAAGGTCAACACTCTAAATGTGCCTACTATAAGTGTTTTTGGTTATATTATCTTTGATTAGCATCAGGTGTTAGAGTGAAAGCTAAAAATGAGTTTTCATTGTTGAAATTGTGGTTTGTTAGATAGCATAAAGGACTTTAGAAATAGACTTTCATCGGTAAAGTGAGTATTATTCTTGTTATGTGGAATGGAAAGAATATTTTAGGAACACTTCCCCCTATCATAAATAAGAACAAAGAATCTAGCAGGCCTTTTGTAACCTGTTTCTTCAAGGATGGTGCCTGTGGATCTATCCTATATTTAGCCATTGGTGCCAAGGTAGATTATTAGGGCCAAGAAATCTTGCTTCTAGAATATTGATCCATCTGCTTCTAGTGAATCTCCTGTGCAAGATATGGTAGGCATACTTTAAAGGACAGAGAATTAGGGTTTCATTGAACTTAAAAAAACAGGTTGTACAAACTGTTCTGTGCTTGATTGCTAGTAAAAATTTGTGTGATAAATGTTAGCATATTTGGGATAATTTGGTTAGAAATTTGCTCTTATTGGAGAGGATATAGCTATAACTATATATAGTGGCAATAATTATCTACCAAAAAGTAAAAAGGATATAATAGATGTGGCCAAATTTTATTAGCACATTTTTCAATAAGAATCAAGGTAAAATCTTCAGTCTGAACAAAGCTGGTAAGCCAGAGTTCATGTACTAATGGAAAAGAAAGGTAAAAACAGGTTCACTGGGAAGATGACAAGCAAGGAGAGCAAAACTGATGGAAATTAAAGGAGGTGAAAGGTCTCACATGAAGGGAAACAGGAGCCAGGAGAGCTGATAAATCTGAAAAGTCAGGAGAAAGCAAACAGGTAAACGATCTCCAAAAAACTTTGATAATCTAAGGCAGAACTTTGCCTCAACCAGGGAAGTAGATACAATTTTTTTTTAGGATAAGACCCATCTCTGAAAATCTGTAGGTAAAGCTGAGTGAGGAAGATTAAAGAAGGAAAGTTATTGGGAGGCATCTTTCAATACAGGAAGATCCTGTAAAGGGGCTTAATTATACTAATCCCTCTGTCTCTTTCTGATACTCTTTTTTTTATCTTTTTTTAAAAGTTACTTGTCTTGAGGATGTGAACCAACTAAAACCCTCATACATTGCTGGTGGGAATGTACAATGGTAAAACCACTTTTGAAAACAGTTTGACTATTTCCTATAAAGTCAAACATATACTTACCATATGACCTGTATATGTCACTCCTAGGCATTTATCCAAGAGAAATGAAAGTGCGTGCCCATATAAAGACTTGCATATGAATGTTTATAGCAACTTTATCCAAAGTAGAAAATCCCAGATAGCCACCAACTGGTGAACGGATATACAAATTTTGGAACATACACACTGGGATACTACTCAGCAATAAAAAAAACAAACTATTAGTAGTCTGCTATATTATTTGACCAAATGTTATGTTAATAGTATGTTGTTATGTTATCAACTTTGCTGCTTTGTAGGTAGCAGGGAGTAGTAGAATTCTTAAAAAGAATGCAGAAGCACAGAAAAAGAACATAACTGGCCAGAATTTCAGGCATGAAAGCATGTTGCTGGCAAAAATGGTTTTAACTTGGAGGCTATTCTGAAACTTTTCCAAGCAAGCCACTGAGGTGTCTACACTATTTGTGGAAGTTATAAACTTTGAACATTCAAATGACATACAAATAAAGCATTTTGTTTTTCTCTGGATACCACTTACTCAGGAATTGGAAATTAAATAATATTTATATATATTTTTTACTTTTTTCATTTAAAAATAACAATAGCTTCTTTCTTCTTGGAAAATAACTGATGCTAAGACCATCTAAAACAGAAGATATCATTTCAAATTTTAGCATAGGAATGGAATTTCCTTTGTGAACTCTAGCTTGCCATACATAAAACCAGGAAAAAACAGAACTGAAGGGAAAGAGTCCTGCTTTTGAGATCTGTAATGGAACCTTTAAACTTGTATGAATCTTTTTGTACATATAGGAGTCTGTTGGGAGAAATACTACACTGGAGTCCAAGAACATAGCCATTTGGAAGCTGACATTTATAAGCAGGCTAGTAATCAGTGGAAAGTTTTTTTTATTTAGAATTTAGCCAGAGGTTGGTTGATTTCCAAGACTTTAAAAGAATGCAAGTTATTTCGTTATGACAGGACTTTATGCCAATAAATGATGCATGTATTTCAATAATCTCCAATAGAAATGAGAGTTTTTTTTTAACAATAGTTATAGATAAGTTTCTACATGAAGTAGTTCTAACTTTAGTTTGTATTCTCCTGATAAAAATTTACTATAACTGTATTGTTTCCCCAAATCTCCCCTTCTTTTTGAAGAATGGGAAAGGGTGGCAGAGAAACCAAAGGAAAGAATATTTAGCAATGGAATCAGAAGATTTAATATAGTAAAAAGGGCATAAAAATTATTAAGCTGTACCTTGTTTATAGGTAAATATCTCTGTTCTGTCTTCTGGAATAGATGTGTATACTGAGTCTTTGGTTAACTGCTAGGCAATTGACTAGTATCTCTTGTATTATCCTGGATGGAAGTGGAGCCCATTCTACTAAGTGAAATATCACAAGAATGGAAAAACAATCACCACATGTACTCACCATCAAATTAGCACTAACTGATCAACACTTATGTGCACATATGGTAGTAACATTCATCGGGTGTCAGGCAGGTGGGAGTGGGGAGGAGGGGATGAGTATATTCACACCCAGTGGGTATGGTGTGCACTGTCTGGGATATGGGAACACTTGTAGCTCTGATTCAGGCTGGGCAAATGCAATATGTGTAACCTAAACATTCATACCCCTGTAATATTCTGAAATAAGTAAAAATTAAAAAAAATAAAATTCATTACTCGAGAAAAAAAATTTAAATGGATGGAGTTCATATGATGCATTCACAGAAACTGATATAATACCTGTATTAGGGTTCTCCAGAGAAACAGAACCAACAGGAGATAAATATGATTTATTATGAGAGATTGGCTCACGTGATTATGAAGGCTGAGAAGTCCCACGATTTGCTGTCTTCAAGCTGGAGACCCAGGACCGCCATGGTGTAGTTCAAAGACCTGAGAGCCGGAGAGTCAATGATGTAGATTCCAGCCTGAGTCTAAAGACCTGAAAGAACTGGGAACTCTGAGGGGAGAAGAGAACAGATGTCCCAGGTCAAGCAGTCAGGCAGACAACAAATTCAACTTTTCTGTGTCTTTCTGTTCTAGTCAGGTACTTTTCTGGAAATATGCTCACATCTAGAAATGACCAGATATCTGGGCATCCCATGGCCCAGTCAAGCTGACATATAAAATTGACCATCACAATACCTAATATTTTATTCTCCCGTCCACCTCCCATAAGACAAACTGCAGGGAGGGAGGCAGAAATCAGGCATTGAATGCTATCAGAGTCAGGCATGCTTGGGCTCTCGGAGGACATTAAGAACACTTCAGATGAAGCTATTGAGGCAAATTTCTTTGTAAAAAGTAGTGCATTTTTTAAAGAATAAAAAGACAAGCCACAGAGTAGGAGAAAATATTTTCAAGGCACATATCTCATAAAAGAGTTGTATCCAAAATATACATAGAAATCTTAAAATTCAGCATTAAGAAAATAAACAACATGTTTTTTAAAACTAGACGAAATATCTGAATGAACACCTCAGCAAAGATTTAAAGGTGGAAAATAAGCATATGAAAAATGTTCAACACCATATGTCATTAGGGAATTGCAAATTAAAACAACAATGAGATACCACTACAATAAACACCGATTGAAATGGCAAAAATCCAAAACACTGACATCAAATGCTGATGAGGATGTAGAGCAACAGGAACTCTCATTCACTACTGGTGGGAATGTAAAATATACAGCCACTTTGGAAAACAGTTTGGTAGTTTCTTACAAACACAGGTTTACCATAATCCAGAAATCAGGTTGCTATGTAATTACCCAAAGGAGTTGAAAATTTATGTCCATACAAAAACCTGCATGCAAATGTTTACAGCAGGTTTACTCATCATTGCTCCAAATTGGAAGCAACCAGGATGTCTTTCAACAGGTGAATGGATAAACAAACTGTGATACATATATACAATGAAATATTATTCAGTGATAAAAAACAATGAGCTATCAGGATATGAACAAACATGGAAAATCTTTCATTCATATTGCTAAGTGAAAGAAGCCAATCTAAAAAGGCTATACACTGTATGATTCCAACCATATGACATTCTGGAAAAGACAAAACCATAGAGACAGTAAAAAGTTCAGTGGTTTTCAGGCACTAGAGGGTAGGGAGAGAGAGAGAAATAGGTGGAACACAGATTTTTAGGGTGGAAAAAGTGTTCTGTATGATACTATAATGGTAGATACATGACATTACCCATTTGTCAAAACCCCTAGAATTGTACAACACAAAAGAGTAAACCTTGATGTAAGCTATGGAGTTACTAGTAATGCTCTAGTATTGGTTCATCAGTTATAACAAATGAATCACACTAGTGCAAGGTATTAATACTAGGGGAAATGTGTGCTGGAGAAGAGAAAGGGATATACATGGCAACTCTGTACTTCCTATGTAAATTTTCTGTAAACCTATAACTGCTCTAAAAAACAAAGTCTATTAAAATAAAAAAACAAAAACTAGTGCTTTTTTGAGACTATTTGCATCTAGGTCCATTAATTATTCTAACCAACAGAAAACCTCTAAGCTCTCCTTCCCCAGCTTTTAAAGGTCATAATATTTGCTGACATTACTTATTCATTCAGTAACTACTCACTGAGAGCCAGTACTGTTGTAGATCCTACCAATACAGCAGTAAACAAAATGGCTGAAGTATTAATACTTCCCCACATGGAGCTTATGTTTTGTGGGAGAAGACAATATAAACAAATTATTAGAATAATTGTATAGCAATAATGTGAAAAAAGTTAAAAATAAAAACATGGTAATTGAATAGAGAGTGATGAGGTAGGAGTTGGGAGATCAATTTTAGCTAGGGTGTTCCTGGGTTACCTTCCTGAGAGGCTGTCTTCTCAACTGAGCCTTGAAGGTAGAGAAGGAGGCCACCAGGGGAAAAGTACACTAGGTGGGAAAACACAGCAAGCTTAAAGCCCTAAGATGACAATGATTTTGAAATGACGGAGGCTTCAAAAAGACAATCAGCATCACCAAACTTGGAGAATGAAGTCAAGAGTGGCAGGAGATGAGGTTTGAGCGATGGCTCAGAAACAGATCCTGCTGTTGCTCATTTCCTTTTGTTCAGAGAAGCTTCCGGAAGACGGGAGTTGTTCCAAAGTTCCTTGCAAATGACACTTGCAAATCAGTATACATATACCACTCTTTTGGGTAGATCCTCACTGTTTGTTCTGTTTATTCAGCTGGTACCTGCTCCAGAAGCAATGCAATAAGAAATTGCAATGACAGGCAATAAGATCATCCTGTATTTTGCCTAATTTTCTATAATTACAGTCATGTATTTCTTAACAATGGGGATACATTCTGAGAAGTGCATGGTTAGACAATTTTGTCCTTGGGGAAACATCATAGAGTGTACTTACACAAACCTAGATGGCATAGCCTATTACATGTCTATACCTATATGGTACAGCCTGTAGATCCTAGACTACAGACCTGTGCAGCATATTACTGTACCAAATACTGAAGGCAAGCGTAACACAATGGTAAGTTTTGTAGAGCTAAGCATACCTAAATGTAGAAGAGGTATAGCAAAAATATGGTATTACAATCCTATGGGACCACTGTTGTACATGTGATCTGTCATCCAGACATATTTTAAACATTTTCTCTCTATATAATTGTATCCATAAAGATAGTATTGCTCTATGTATTTTTAAAAGTTTCATAAATGTCATACTTCACATGTATTTTTGTAACTTGCTATTTTCCATTCAAAGTTGCTTGAGGTATACCTAGGTTGACTTATGTAAATGAAATTAATTATTTTAACTCATGTATGCTGATGTACTATGTTTTATAGTAAGAATAAACCATAGTTTAATTATTCATTCCCCTCCTTATAGGGAGTTTTACTCTTTCAAACAGCACCACAATGAAAACCTCTTTTCATTTTTCTGTCCAGCCATGTGAAAGAGTTCCTTTAAAGCATATAACTACGTATAGACTTGCTGGGTCATTAGTTATGTGCATGTTTAATTTTATTAGATGAAGCAGAAACTGCTGGTTGCCAATCCTAAAATTCACACTCCTTTGATTTTTTAGTTGGACACATGGATATCTGGAAGGGACATTTCTACCCTCCCTTGCTGCTAAGTGTAACATTTAAGTGAATTTTGGTCAGTGATTTGTAAGTGGAAATGTTGCATGGCAGTTTTCAGGACATTACCTTAAAAGCTAGGTGGCATATATCCTTTGTCCCTTCTTTCTTTGTGTTCCTTTCCTCCTTACTGGTATCAGAAATACAGATGTGAGGAGCAGAGGGCCAGGGGCCATCTTGGTCGATGAGGATGCGGCCCTGCTGCAGGGATGTCAGACTGGAAGAAATCTGGATTCTTTGTTGGAGGAACCTTTGTAGCACCAGACTTCATATCTTGAGACTTTATTGGACAAATATGAACTTATTTCATGTATAAGTGCCTGTGGTTTTAGGTTCTCTGTCACAGACAGCCAAACTTAATCCTAACTGATGCGGTCATATTCCAAATTAGTTTCAGATGTGAACAAGCGCATAATTATTCTATATTATTTTATAATTGTTAAAAGCATTTTTAGAACTATGTGTCACTCTGATATCACAAGGATATTAAGATCCACACTCTGTAGCTCAGAGTGGTAGAGCCCAGAGAGGTTCAATGACTGGACCAAGGTTCCAGTAATTCAGTACCTGGTATCAGGTAAATGTTATCAAGGATGAATGCAGTGTTTCACAGGCAAATGCTGTGCATCTGTGGGCTCTAAGTGAAGAGATAGTCTCTTAAATGTGATCTAGTTACTCTGATAAATTGTACCTGTTCTACTCCCAATTGATTCATATAACATTGTGATAAAAGTCTATTTGTAGCCGTCCTTTTGCTAAGCAGGAGCACATTGAGTTGCATGCCAGAATGCCCACTTTGGGCATTGGCTCGGACTGGTGAGAGTCATGCCAGCTCAAGAAGCTAATTGGTTTACAGAGAAGGGAGGGGGTGTATACATTCATCAGAGGGCACCCGCCAATTGCTTGGTCTCTTGATACTGCTTGCCAGCCAATTTGCAGACTGATGTTGGCATTGGATCTGAAAAAGTCACTGATCTCTACGCACAGCTGGAGGGTACTGGCTAAAGAAGCAGAATTCAAAGGAGGAAGAAGCCGAGATCTAATCCTAATGTTAATTTATTTTTCTTCTTCATCTTTTTATTTTTTATTTTTTGCTAATGTGGGGGTGACTTAGAGAAAATGGAATGGTGTCACAGCTATTCAGGCTGCTAGGCAGGGTGGGAGAGGCTGGCTGAGGGGGCTCCTGAGGACAGAAGGAAGTTTCCTAGGAAATGTCCAGAGGTGGTTGCCGAGTGGCACTTGAAATGGCCTAAAGATGTGTTTCTGGCTGCTGTGTCTCTAGAAGGCTCTGTAAGCACATTTGAGTGTACACACGCATCGGGGGTGCTTTTGGGTTTGGCTGATGTCAAGTCGGAGAGATCCTGTCTGCTGGCAAGAAGATAGTTGCCACTATCACCTTCTTCTGTCACCTCTGATGTCAGTGTGCAAAGAGCCCTTGAGTAGAGAAGCGTGTTTGTTATAGAAGCATGAAAAGAAGGCTCTGTGAAGAAAGAAGAGAGACAAACAATTCTG
Organism: Avahi laniger; assembly: GCA_963575035.1. Classification (NCBI taxonomy): domain Eukaryota; kingdom Metazoa; phylum Chordata; class Mammalia; order Primates; family Indriidae; genus Avahi; species Avahi laniger. The sequence goes on along the minus strand of CAUYSK010121765.1, from coordinate 71,935 downwards.
TATGTTTTGGTGTCCTATGAACTGAACTCCAAGTCAGGTAATTTTAAGAATTTTGTCTTTAAAAACTTCCCCTTTACCAAATGTGTTTTCAGCTAGTATGGGAAATTAAACTGCTAAATTTTAAATCTATTTTCAACATCACTAAAAATTATAAATAGAGGAAAATAACCTATATAAATCAAACTCACTGTGCTACAGGATACAATTCAGTTCATATATGCCCAAAAAATGCCAGCAAATTTTCCAAACCAGAATTTAACTATCTGTGCTTGATGTGGGAGGGCAACATACATACTTAATAAAAATTTAAAATCCAGGCCTCAGGGCTCAACAAAATTCAGTTCCTGCCTACTGAATTTCTCATTGCAAATAATATACTGCATTGAAAATAGAAAGCTCAGGGAACTGGAATTTCTACTGAAATTAGATAGAAGGCTCTTACTCCATTTAATCAACTGATATGAAACGCTTGGCTCTGGTTGACCCCATAAAGGCTCTGTTTTTATTTGATTCTGCTGCCTCCTACTGATGAGGAGGTCACGTGGAATGACTGAGGACTGTGTCGCGGGAAGCGTTGTCACGCCACCGTTATTCTCACTGGCTAGGGATTCTGGACACCTAATCTCTAGTCACTGTATTGCCTCTAACAAGTTCTGAAATCGTGGGTGTCCTTTTAGCCTCAATCTCTTCTGGTGTAAAACAGGGGAATGGAAGATGCTCTCTAATATCTAGTCCAGTTTTAATGGTCTATGATTATCTCACAGTTTACTCCACTGATTGGAATTGCTTCTGACAAAAACTCAATAGACCAGTGTGGTAGAGACTTAATGCTTAGCCGTATCTGGTTCTCTCTCTGCTCCTTCCTGGATCCATTGAAGTTAGTCAGGTAGCGCCGTGTGACTTTTTCTGATCAGTGTACCATAAGCGTAATGTCACTCTAGGCCAAAGAGTAAAAGTATGAGCATTCCATTGTTTCTGTTACCCTGCCCTGGCAACCTTGCAAGTTGAATGTTGAGATAGCAGAGCCACAAGATGGAAATGATGGGATCCTTGAAGAGTGCTTTTCTGGAGGGCCACTGGATTTGCCAAGAACTTGGGAGGGTAAGAACTAAACATGAATAACTAATATTTTAATATTTTTAACTGCAATATTGCCTGTTCTATACATAAAAAGAACATATCATTACTGCAGACAAAGGTGACTCACCCAGGAGGACCCATTTATACTCATACAGCAAATAAATAGTTATCCACAGTGAAAGTCACATGATACATAACAAAGAGAGCACGTGTCCCTGTATATGCCATTAAAAGAAGGCATAAGGAACAAACAGAGCTAGAAATATTTAACAGAGTATACAACAATAGCTCAACAATTTCTTGTTTAATGAAAGAATGATATAAAGTTTTTCCACCTATGTGTTTGGATGGGGAAAGAGGATGTGGAGAAGTGTGGACCCATAAGAGCATCTCTGTATCCTGAGCACTGTAGCACGTGGTAGTACTCAAGAAGTGTTTGTTAAATTCGGATGAATTGAGTGAACACTTAGTATGGTAAAGCAAATAATTGACTTTCAAACTGACAATATAGAAACGGGTATTGGTCCCATTTACTACTCATAGCCCCCACTTTAAGAATAGAAAATATCACAAATCTGTACATGTATAGGATTGCCATTCACACATTATTTATTCAGTAAATATTTATTGAGTGACTGCTTTTCCCAAAGTACTGTGTTAAACACTGGGAATACAGATCTGGATAAATCCTCATGGAGATTACATTCTGGGACATGGACGCTGGGTAATGGCAGGGACCGAAGGGTGGTAGACATTAAATCATTATTTAAATTACACTGTGATAAATATTGAGGAGAATAATTACAAGATGCCTTTAGAATGTATGACTGGGGCACCCAACCTAGGCCAGTGATTAAGGAATACTTTCTGTTTTAACCCAACTCACGGCTCCTACTATGATAATTGGGTAACTAAAAGACTTGGCTGGAATTTTCAGCCCACGTGTGGAATCTTGGGACTGTGGTACCACTTTCAGCACAGTGGTAGCCAAATGAAAGCAAGGCAGATGTTTTTTCTAGTATTGCTTGAATTTTGATGTAGCAATGTTAAGTCAAGTATGCTAAATATTAATATCACAGGATTCTGGCTTCGGAAATGAAGTAAGGAAGGGAAGGGATTCTATCCTTCTTTATCCACATCAAGGTTTATAAGTGGTTTAAACACTCCATAACCTGGAGTCCCTCCTCATGAAGGAGAAATTATTATTTTGCAGATGAGGAAGCTGAGACATGGAGGAGTAAGCAACATTCCCAAAGTCACAGCAGTTAATGAATGTCACAGCCAGAATTTGAACTCACTCAATCTGGCTCCAGAGTGGAGGCATTTGAGTCCTGTTATACATTAATACTACCCAGCCTTTGTAACTGCTGGATGCTTCTGGAGCAGAGTTTTCTAAGTTGGGGATCAAGTTCCCCTTGAGGTCAGTATACAGCTGAAACTCACTGCTAATGAAATTACCTTGGAATATTCTTAAGAAGGTCTCTTGAAAAACACAATATTGTATTTTTTTCTGACAGCTTGGAACAGGTTGCTGCTGTTTGGTTACACCTGATAAAGGAATTGATTCATGTTTCGGGTGCATGTTGTTAGAAATGTGGCCACTAGAATCACCTGCAGCTTAGTGAGATGGTCACTTCGAGAGGTGCAGTGAAACTGAGGCTGACCAAGGGTACATGCCCTCCTCTGTGGAACTCAGACAGAACTGCTTACATTGTTAATAGTTGTCCTTCTTGTTTTATTTTCTTTTTCTAAGCCTACATAATTGAATCCTAGCAGGCTAAGTGCACTTTTGATGTAATATTGTACTGTTGGTTTGTTGATTTGTTACATTGATTTGTTACATTTGTTACATGTATATTGATTTGTTTTATTTCCTAGGCAATAGAGTCCTTTTATAGACAATATTTATCTCTCTCTTCAAAAAAAAATCTGATAGAAATTTTAAGAAACTTGGAAAAGTGAAAACGGAAGATTCTTTAAGTCAAGTGGGACTCAAATCATACCACTTAGATTAGTATTTCCGAAGGGATTATCAGGATGCTGCTTTTTAAAGCAAGCTTCCAAAGTGATTTTTATACATCCTAAAATTTGAAGGTCATCTGTATGTCTGTCCTGTCCTAGTGGTGAGGATAACAGTGTGTCATTCTACCCACTGGGCTAACAGTGGAATCTATCTTCTATTTTAGCATTTCCTGTAACACTGTGCCCATGTTATATCTGAGATGCCCTAGTGCTTGTCTCCTGATTATCAAATCTAATGGATCTCAGTAGAGTAAATGTCACTCACCCGGCACCAGAGAGAATTCTCCCAAGGTGAATTCACACCACGCTTAGGATAAGCGATTTGAGTAGCCAAACACCGCTACAAGCAAGATTCAAATCTCTTGACTTTACTACGTCAGTCAGGGTTCATGGCTTCGAGCATCAAAAATTGACTCTTTATTTTGAGCTCAAAGGGAATTTGGCTCAAATTCCTTCCCAGAAAGCTAAACGGCTAGCAAGTCAGTGGGAGTCTGGAGGACACAGCTGGAAAAGCAAGCAGGAACAGAGGAACTCTGGTGGGCTGGGAACCAGGACTGAGGCAAAGATTCTGCAGCAGGAAGGGCTGGTCCTCCTCATTGAACACCTAAAACTCACCTTCCATGTGTCTGATCTGCTGAATCAGGTGCCACTCCTTGACTGTGCAGAGACAGGGAGAGGATGGTCTGGACCTCTGACCTCCTATCAGAGGTGGTGGGTACCAATTCCCACAACTGCACACAGGCGGATGGGATCCTCTCCCTAAAAGGCAGAATCAAGCAGGGTTGGAGGCTGGGCAACCAAAAATGATGAAAGCATGTGCTTTCTTGCCGGCCTGGGAGGGAGTCTCCTCCCTGCAGGTGACCAAGCATCTTACTTGAATTGTGGTGCGTCTGTGGTCTTCTTTTCATCTCCATTTAAGAAACAGGAGCTGTAGGACAGTTCTGTGGGTGGCCTTGGACTGATTCAATTTTTCCCCCTTTTTTGCTTGTAATTCTCAGGGTAACTAGAATGTGTTGAGTTGCAATGTCCTGAGCTAGGGAGAGACTGACCAGAACAGCACAGCCTCTGTAGTAGTGTCCCTCCTCCTCATGCCAAGAGGGAGGTGTCCTTTTCAACACTTTAGCCCAGTGAATCATGTTGCCCCAGGGTATGAAACCCAGGTGGTCTGCTTTCCAAGGTCCCTGAGCTGCAGTGCAAGTGGGGAACCTGCAGATAAGACTCCACCTGCCCCGGGCATCTTTCCTGATCCTTGGGGGACCAGCTCACCCTGGTTCTAGGCTTCTCTTGTCTTTTTTGCCTATCTATAAGAAATAAACCAACTTCATGTAGTTTGCTATGTATGTGGGTGTTCTGTCTGATTGAACTCAGACAGTTTAGTAATCATTGCAAAGTGAACCTGTCTCACAGGAGCTTATAGGGGAATATTATTATGATGACAATATGGACCCTTTAAAGCAAAGCAAAATGTATCCAAGAAGGTTCTTTCTTATTTTTCTGTATATCATCCAGGTGATTTTATCTGCTATAGAAAATTATAAAGAAGCCAATTAAGGTATTTGAAACTGTTAGAAGCATAACATGACTTAAAGAAAATACACTTTTTTCTTTACCTTTCTACTGATTCACATCTAGGTGCCTGACATCACTTACCCATTCATTCATCTATCTATTTATGTCTCTCAATATCTATCTATCTATCTATCTATCTGTCTTGGTGTGTCTTAGTGTAAGGTTGTTGTTTAAGATGTCCTGTTGACAATAGTAGAAGGTCTTATGCACAGTCTCTTATTTATCACTCCTTTAGCTGCTGGCTGCACCTGAGCTTTGGGTTTTGCTTGAGCTTGAATAGCACACTTGTACTGGCTTGTAATGGTCTGCTTAATTTTTAATTTATAACTTTGGGAAAATATGTTCGAATTAGGTCACTGGAATTTAGTCCATCGAATGGCGTTTTTTGATAGAGAAGGTATTTACATCATTGTTGTTAGTTTCTTTTAACTGTAGAAACCAACGTGACATGGCCCAATTGCTGGACAACAGGAGATAGGAAGGAATATTCTTATAGCTAGTTAGAGATACTGCAAGAAAAAGCAATCAGAATATGTACAAATACTTACTAAAATGTATATTAAAATGTTTTTATAATTCTGACTCAGATCCATTCTGGAAATAATGAGAGTAAAAATTATAAATAAAATGCCAATTGTTATTTGGAGGTAAAAATTGACCATTGACTTACAGTATTTGAAAGAAAAAAATTATAGTGTTATGGCAAGGGAAACCAAAAAGAAGGATAATTTTTGATTTGGACTAGATGGCATCCTAGATGGCAGCTCTACTAAATCAGAGACAGAGCCAGGAGGAGAAATCCATCCAGGATTCTAATGCTAAACAGATAACTACACACCGCAGCCATATCTGAATACAAGGTACGACATGCCACCTTTTAAACTTCATCACCGCTTACTCCCCCAAATTGAAGGGATATTTGAAATGCTAAGCAATTTATGCTATATATCAAGGATTACTGTCTTACTCAAACTGTATGTGCCAAACATGTTGACACATGACCCAGTCCAGGCAAACAACCTATTACTTACTTTCTGACTGACATGTAACTTTTTTGCTTAGTTAAAAATGTCCCTCCAAATCATTCTAACACTTATCCTCCTGATTCCTCACGTGAGAGGAATTCGCAATTCCATTTTTACTTTTCCAAGTCAAATTCTTAGCAAATTTATTCTAAATTCAAAAATAATTGCTATTTTCTTTCTGTCTCTTCTCAGGGGGGAAAAACACCTTTAAGGGCTGCCTGCCATGCCTTCCTCTCATGGTGTAGCTAGGAAATGTACAACTCAGGGCTGCTAACGCATGGAATAAATGGACAGTCTTGCTAACTCCTATTATCATCACTGTGTCTAGAGTCTATGTCAGTTTAAAACTAAAATGTCCTCCTTTTCATCCACAGTACTTTAAATATCCCAACAGTATCCACATTTATATAATGCCCATCTGCACAACATCAAATCATCTTGACAAATGTTCTATGTTTCCGTCTTTGCGTGTGTGTGTGTGTGTGTGTGGCTGAAATAAACTGAAAAGTTACACAAGAAGAACTTTTTTAGAACTTACAGTCCTTGCTGATAGTCCTTACTGATAGTAAAGGTCATGTAACTTGGAGAAAACACTGGCAAAAATGAATCCAAGTAGACAAGAAATGATTAGTCAGCTCCATTTTCTTTTCTGCCTCACCATTTTACATCATTAATTTTAAATGAAAGGGACTGGAAAGAATTGACTTCTATTTAATGAGGTTTGATTTATTCAACCTTGTGTTATTAGTGAAAATAGGATAACTTGTTAGTCGGGAAATACATTTAAAATAATGCCCCGTGTTTTGAATAAATTATCAGGATGATGAGTATATAGCGATAATATTGATATCACTTTACATTTGCACAGAATGTGGCAGTTTACAAAGCACATTCGTATGCATCACTTTGCTCAATCTTCATAATCCTCTGGGTATTGTTGTTCATATTTTATAGATAAGATCCCACAGCTCAGAGAGGTTAAGTGACAGCTAATAAGGGAAAAGCAAGAGTTTAGTCTCTGGTTTTCTGTCTCCGCATCTTTTTCATTACTCATTTCTACCAAAAATAACTCAACAAAAAGATGGCCCTCATTATCTCTTGCCTGCACTTTTTCGGTGGCCCCTTGTCTGTTTATCTCTGGCACCCATCTTCCCTACTATCCACTCTTAATCTTAATTCACATTAGCACTTTTTCCTAACAGACCCCTCTTGAATGACTTTGTCTAGAAGTTAAATTTTGACTCTTATTTTGTCATCCAGTGTCCTTCACAGTCAGATTTAAATCTGGCCTCAGCCTAGTTCCTGCCTGGCAGCCTATGTTATAGCCACGCCAACTTCGTGATTCCCCCAACATGCTACATTGTTCCACCACTTGCATCTCTGTACTGGTTGTTTCTTTTCCCTAGGATGCCTTTCCTTTATCTGGTACCTAGCAAATTTCTACTTATGACCTGAGAACCAGCTCAAAAAGGTCATCTTTTCTATAAAACCTTTGCTGCTTTCTCTTGGGACTCACATGCACTTTAACTACTGTTTATACAGCATGAAGTTGAAATCCTATGAGTGTGCGTTCTAAGGATAAGGGCCACATCCTATTGACCTTTACATCCTCAGTGCCTAGCACAGTACCTGGCATTCAATAACTAATTATGGAATTAATGAAGTATCAGTCATTTCTTCAATAGCAGTGAAAATATCTATATTTATTAGATATTAAAACTCTTTTGTAGCAATTTCACTTCCAGGTATATAATTCAAGAGAATTGAAAGCAAAGTCCCAAATATATATATTTGTACACCAATGTTCATTGTGGCATTATTCGCAATAGCCAAAATGTGGAAACAGCCCAAGTGTCCATCAATGGGTAAATAGATAAACAAAATGTGATATATATCTACAACTGGAATATTATTCAGCCTTATAAAGGAAGGATTTTCCAACACATGCTACAATATGGATAAACCTTGAGGACATTATACTAAGTAAAATAAGCTAATCATAAAAAGACAAATACTGTATGATTCCGCTTATATGAGGTATCTAGAGTAGTCAAACTCATGGAGACCAAAAGTAAAATGGGGGTTGCCAGGAATTGGGGGAAGGAAGAAATGGGGAGTTGTTAATGGGTATATAGTTTCAGTTTTGATAAATGGAAATTAGTTGCACCAGGTGAATATACTTAATACTACTGAACTCTACACTGAAAAATGGCTAAGATAGTAAATTTTATGTTATATGTATCCAAAAGACAAATATTACATGTCCTCACTCATATGAGGGAGCTAAAAAAATTGATCTCATGTAGTAGTGAGTAGAATGGTGGTCACTAGAGGCTGGGAAGGGTGGTGGGAGCACGGATGAAGAGGTGTTGGTCAATAGGTACGAAAATACACTTAGAAGGAATCAGTTCTAGTGTTTGATAGCACAGTAAGGTGACTATAGTTAGCAATAATTTATTGTATATTTCAAAATAGCTCAAAGAGAAGATTTGGAATGTTCCCAACATAAAGAAAGGATAGATGTTTGAGGTTTTACCCTGCTTTAATCATTTTACATTGTATACTTGTATCAAAATATCACACATGTTGCATGAATATGCACAACAATTATGTATTAAGAAAAAAATTTAATCTTAAATTAAAAATATTTTTGTTCATGTTTACTTCTTAAAGAAATGAATGAACTAAGGAAATTATTTTGAACATTCCAGCATGTGTGTATATGTGGTAAAGATAAGGAGATATCGAGTGCAGCAAGAAACAAAATAGAAATACAAAATAGTTCTGCTCTCAAGAGCTGGCTTTCTAATTGGAAAGATAGAAATCAGACATATAAAGTGATGACAAAAACTTCAAAACCATAGATCCCCGTAAAAATAACTTAATCACTACTCAAGTCCTGAGGTAAGATTGAGTAGAAGAAATTGGCATTAAATTGAATTAATCTTGGAGCTCTTCCAGGAGGAGTTAGATAGGTATCCTGGTTTTGAAGATTACCTGGGCAAATATTGACAAAAAGCGAGCAGTGGGCTCTGGAAAGACATAGAGACAGAAACGAATGGGCTGGTTGTAAGGGGAGAGGGTCTATTCACATTACAGATATTTGCTTATCTAATTCTACAACAGCTGCATAAAGTATTAATAATTACTATTTGTAATCTCTCTTTTATTTGGGGTATATTGAGGCACAGAGAGGTTAGGCAATGTACCCAAAGAAAATATGTAGCAGAGTGAGGTTTAAACCCTGGCCACCTGGCTCCAGTATCCATATAATTACCCAATAAGCTGTGCTCTACTCCCTAGTCAATTCCATCATGAAGCAGTTCTAAATGTCTCATTTTTCCACACCTTCCCAGAGCTCTTTGACCTTTATTAGGTACACAACATGCTACCGGAGGAGAGCTTGGAATCCAGTTGACTGAATGTTTAAAAATGACGTGATGCGGTAAAATAGATTTAAGAAACAATATGAGAAATTCAGTTTAGAGAGAAAACTTTTTCTGACATGCGTTCAGTCCATCAAACATTAAAATTGAGGTTAGGGAAACTACTTCTCTGAAAAACAGTCTCTGTCACCATGCTTGAGTATGCTGACTCTGTAGGTCTGTGGTTGTTCTCATGTAACTCTTTTATGGGTTTTTCATTTCATGAAGTTTCCTTTGCATGTTTCACAGTATTTTAAAGTGTATCAGGCTATAGATTGTCGTGAACATGTCTGACTTTCATCATAATTTACATCTTTTTTTGTTTCCAGAATTGCAATAGATGTGTTCAATTATTTTCTAAAGAAAATCATAAATGGGAAATAGGAACTGGATATGTATGATTGTGGTGAGGGGGTGGTCAGGAAAAGCCAACTCTTTCATATTCAGTCATACGTATCACTGTTTAATATGGGAGAAGACACATCATGGTTTGGACATTGCTTACGGAAAGAGACTGTGTTATCTACATTAAATTATCTAAAATAGATTCAAATAGGAAAAGAACAATATGGTGATTAGTTAATCTTTATTATGACACGAACTGGGATGTACTTTTCTATATTCAGAGTTCTTTTTTTCTGTTTTAACATCAAAAGGAAATGATATAATTTAGTAAGATTTTTGTTAAGTGTTTGAAAACTTATTCAAATGACCAGGTCACAAATACTTTGATAAAAAAGTGAGAAACTAGAGTGCACATTTTACCAGCTTATAAACCAAAAGAAATATCTTACTATTTGAGCTTCACTAGTTAGAAAATAAGGTTTTTGGATTCAGATCAGTAGAGACATGGAAGACAAGGGGAAAAGAAACCTATTCAAGACATTTTTGAACAGTAGATCACTGACAAAATATTTCACCTCATTAAGTATAAATGAATTACAGATACGTGCATTGTGTTTTGCTAAGATTAGGCAGAGGTTTACAATGTAAAATAATTGTTGGCAAATCCTATTTGGTATTTTGATGAACCTAAACCATTTTTGCCAAAACTTTACTTTTGTGGATGAGTTTGAGATAGAATATAGAAGTACAAAAAGAAACATTGACTTACATAGATATATGTGTTTTTAAGCTGAAAATGTCTTAGGGTCAATAACAAGATTATTCCAGGAACAGATTGGTTCATGCCAAAAGTAACGAACAACTTCATTGTCTTCTGGTCTCATGTCTGAGTGTTCCAGAAAATTTTAAGTTTTGCTTTACAAAATGTAAAGACTTGATGCATGCTGGAGAGGTGAACATATTTCAGGAAATACTCCCCTATAACAAAATCTGATCAGGATCTACCTTCAACTCTGATCTGCCTACCAGTTGTGGCACATATGTGTCTCCTGCTCAGGGTCAGCAAACAGCAGGTAGGCTGGGGGGCCATATGTGTGTAATTGATAGGCCAGCACAGTGGTATTAAGGTTAATGTAGCTGCCCTTATTCCGATTCCCCTGCATTATAGGTTTATTCTAGAAAAATATTATTTTAATAGTTTCTTTTCATTTAATTTTGTTTTTTAAAACAGCGGCAGAACTTACTTTATGTATGTATGTATTTTTGTATGCAATGTATGTTTATCTTCATTTGGGCTATCAAATGGGATCTGGGAAGATGAATTTTAAATATATCACAGTGGAAGACCAGTGGGAAACCTATTATTATCTTGAGCTATGTCTATCATGGCAACTGGCTAAGTTGGAATATGAGGAGTAGATAGGGAGAACAAGGTAGACTGGTCACTTGGTCAAGGTAGGGACCCTTAATCAGCAGACTCTCTTCTCACATATCACCTACACATTTTCCCTAGTAAAACACATCTGTACACACACATGCATATATCAGCAAAACTGTTCATGTTTTAATAATGTCATCATCATGAAGATACTACTTCGAAATGAGATATCTTAAATTTCTTAGCATCTACAATATTTTGTCATTAAAGGATTCTAGTCATGGTGACTACATCAGTGCTATTACTATTCCCCAGGAATGATTAGGCAATTTACTAATATTTTGTTGAAATCCCAAGATCAAAGCTCTAGAGACATGTCTTTCAATTTCATCTTTGAAACTTTGGATAACGAAAACAGTAACAAAACCAAAGGGCCATAGGCAAAGTCAAAAGCCTCAATGGCACCGCTTAAATTTTTACTTAAACCTCAGGAGATAGATGAAACTTCTGCAAAAGGATGTCTAATCTACAGATGAGAGGGCTAGGCTATTTAAACTAGTGAGCTGAGAAAAGTATAGAAGGATTCTAGAAGTCCTTTTCATCTTTCTGCTTATTTCCTTATTTATTTTAGAAGCAGCAAAGAAACATCTACAATTTTGGCTGTGTAAATAAATAAATAAGAAATATTGGGCTTGAAATCTTATGATTCTAGAATTTTGACCAATCCATTTTCACATTATTTCAGGTGAATTCCTTTCTTTATGTACAAGCAACCTCCATCCCAGCACCCCAAGGTGCAATAAGCTATAACCATCCACAAATCTACGGTCAGCCCTCTTCATCACTTTTTCATCTGGTTTCAGCCTATCAGAATAAGATCAGGTCAGATTAAATCTAAAGACAAATTTAGTTGTATACATGTATACAGGTTCAAAGTTAGTCTTATGTAGATGGGTAGGCAACTACCTATACGGTGACATTTTATGATGCTACAAGGTACAATTTCCAGGAAATAAAGGGATAGGAATTCTGGCCTTTCGCTACTGCCTTGGTTGAACATTAAAATTAGCATCATTGTTTCTACTACATTTGTTAATGGAAGTCGTAAGTGTTGGGATAGGAATCATAATCATGGACAGGTAGTATACTGAAAAAGCTTTTGCAATGTGATAACTGAATGGTTATAGCAGGAGAAGAAACAATTACAAAATTCCTAATTTTTAGGCTAGTGGTAGCCTTGATTTTGCTTTTTGTAATTATATGTTTCAGGGAACATGGTTTGAACCATAGTATTCATATTTCTATATTAAAATAGGAAAGTAAGAGGAAAATGACAGGTATATTAGAATTGTAAGACAGCATCTACTATGAGTTAGCACTTTCCTTATATTATCCCTTTTAATTACTCAAACAACCTTCTGAGGTAGGTATTAGCTCCATTGTTCAGAAAAGAAGATAAAGCCAGAGAAATTAAATGTTTTCCAAAGTTATGTAGCTAGTAAATAGAAGCATAAAATCTGAACCCGGCTTTCTAAACACAAAATAGTATTATGCTGTGTCCCAAGACCTGCACTATAATTTACTTATATTCTATACATAGGTAAAAAGGTTACATTACCACTGACAAAATATCAAACAATATATAAAGAATAGTTAACATTTTAGTTATATTTTGACTTTTGGACTCTGCCAGTACGTACATCTTCAAACTATTCTGTATCAGAAATGGCTGGGAGAATTGGTTTTTTGTTTATTTTGTTTTATAATTATAATGGGCCCTATTGTGTTTCTTCCGTGATGACTGCCAGAAATTGAAGTTGATATGAACATATTTGAAGTTTACCATTACACTTTTATTACAGGTAAACAGAAAATTTTGTTTCCAAAAGAAAATAGTATATTCTAGAAAGTGGAAATCTCTCTCTTTCTCTCTCTCTCTCTCTCTCTCTCTCTCTCTCTCTCTCTTTCTCCCTTTCTCTCTCTTCTTCCCCTTAAGTGACATTTTTCTGGCCTGGAGAGGCTTTTAACTTGGTTACCAAAATATGATAGTACAAATAGAGAAGTCTCAAGAAGTTGCTAAAATTGCCACATTGTTAAGCAGAAGCTGATTTTGTGTAGATAGCCCTACAAGAAATTCAGAACACATCTTAAACCCCTTTACTATTATTGTCACTTTTAAAGTTAGAAAATTGATTTAGAACACAAACCCCGAAGTTGCCATTGTACGCTCTCAAGCCTCCGAGGTTCTAGCACTCCGCTGTCTCCTAATGCTCATTTCATAGTTCAAGATAAGACATCCTTCCAAATATGAGGGAAAAAATAAGGCTCATCACCTTCTTAAAGATTAATTATTTTTCAACCAATGAAATGAACTTTTTCTTTGTCTAATGGGCTTCATCTATCATGGTACATGATAGACTGTTGATATTTTACTTTCAGGAAATTAGAAGCCTGGAGTAGTTTTACTAGTCCATTTGAGGCAGTGGTTTACATCTAAACATCTATAGATAGGGCTAATAGTGTCTGATGAGCCCATCTGCCTAGAGAAAGAAATGGCAGGCATAAGAGGACACTACTCTAAATACTTAAAATTGCTTTGCTATGGATTTGAAACAACACAGGTTGTAAAAGCCTTAAGTGCCAGACAGCTTACATATATCTCTTGGCATGTTTCAAAGACAAAACAGTATGTACAGAATCAAATGCAGGGAAATCATTACCTAAAATATCATCTTTCCCTGGTAAAAGTTTTCTATTGAACTGCTGAAAACTCCTCTCTCTGTAGGGAAAATAGAAAGCCAGGGAAACTCATCTTCAGGCATAGCAGAGTGACAATTCTCCATTGTCATGGGTTGCCCATAAGTATCAGAACATTCAGAGCTTGCATGTGCCAAGTGAAAGTCTGTAAAAATCAAAGTGATGTGACAATACCATGGTTTGTGTATTGATATGTGGGAATTTCCTTTGCCAACCTCTATCATATGTTTCTCCATCAATGATAACCTTAGGGCATGTATAACTTGTCAGAAATTTAGACTTAGCCAGCTTTCTAGCTGTCCTATTGCATAATTTCCTTTAATTTGTTACCACTCATATGCCCTTCAATAGTTCTTTTCATGTGCCCTTTGCTGTGTCTTTTCTCATGTGGGACATTCCTTGTTAAAAGTTTTCTCTGTTATTTGTATCTTAAAGTCTTTTCATGAAGACATCATCATATTTAGTTAAGTAAACTACATTATAAGTCCATTATCACATGCCTTTATATAAATTCTGATATCTCCTGGGTCAGTCATAGTTACTCATAGGTCAAATGAAACAACTAATTAATTACACATTGATATAATTGAGTGAGGCTGTGTTTCAAACAGGTTGACCTTGTTTGGGAAAGACATGAAATCAGGGACATATAGGTTACTTTTAAAATACAAGTGAAGATGGTGTGATTGTCAATGATTGGAAAGGTATGATCACTGGGAGAAGTGAAGATTGAGTCTTGGATGTTACAAATAATGCCTACAATTTCCATAGTTCAAGATAAGAACCAGGCATAGTGTATCAATTAGGACAACAATAATCACTCCTAATAGGAATAATTTTAATATAGGAAACTGCTGAGAAGCCAAATAGGTGATAATGATGCAACTCAGAAATTACAGTGGCAAAAAGACACTGTTATCCCTAGGCTTGAGGGTTAATGAGAGAAGACTATTACTGGACTCCCTGGCTCTGGGGCCACACATAGAAACTGAAGCAATTTCAGGTCTGCATGAGAGTAGCTTGAACCAGTAAGGAAAGGACATCTATCCTGATTTGGAACCACAGAAATTCTAACAACTGGGTTCTCCAATAGAGACCCAGTTGCTGTTATAGATGACATTTGAGACAAAGAGAGAGGAAGAGGGAGGTATACATTGGTTTTCCCTTTTCTCCACCTGCCAAATTCCTTTCAGTGCCTTCTATGAGATGAACCTATCTAGAAGTAGATAGTAAAGGAATTGGGAAAAGTAATTCCCTGGAACAAACATAGCCAGAGAGAAAGATGGTGGGGAATGTATCTGAGAGCAAACAGGCAGGTGATCAGCTTAGGTAGGAAAATTATGAACATAACAGAACATAAGGACCCAAGAATAAGAACCCAATACTGACTCAAATGTGGGATCTCATTATTTAGACTGATAGTTTCATAAAGTATGAAACAACTTTAAATGATCATGTCTTTATGGGTCTAGTGTGCCTTGGCCTTCTAATGGCACTTCCTGAATCTGTAAAGAATGATTTTGTCATTCTATGTGTGTTTCCTTTCTGCAAGTGTTGTAATTTCTTTTGTGCAATCTTGTTTCTGTGAATTTCGATGGTTTTTCAAGCTGGAACTATTAGACATCAAACTCCCATCAGTGACGTATTTGTGGCAGTGGATTGGAAATGACCAAAATCTATTCAATTAAAGTTATTTTACTCATGTTAACCAGAGTAAATGTTTTAATTTATTCACATAGTATTAATTAATTTAAATATGTATTATGATCTCACTAAAGAGGTATTTATTTTGAGATATTTATCTTCCATTAACAAGTGATATTTTTTTAAATTTAAGAATATTAACCTATTTTCACATATCTTTGGATTTATGTTTTTCAAATACTGAAAGACAATTATTAAATTGATGTTTCTTCATCTGTAGCTCACAGACTTTCATTTTATTCTATTGAGTCAGAATCTATGATAAATGAGATCAAGGAGGCCATCTAATTCTTGTGAAACATGAGAACCTCTGACTCAAATTAACATTTTTTGCTACCAGTACCTAGTAATATATTACACTTAATCAACTATCACACCTCTTATAGAAAAAGAGTCTTGACCATATTTTCCCTTATATAGCATGCCTCTGCAGAGAGTGAGAGTGACCCAGAGGGATTATTGTTCTTATATAGAAAGAACAATGGAATCAACCTTAAACAATTTTACACTTTTGTCTACTATAATTCATTTTTATTTCAAAGAATTATGGGTATACAAATGTTTTTGGTTACATGGATGCTTGAGTCAGGGTTAAAAGTGTGCCTGTCACCCCGATGGTGTTCACTGTTCCTGTTAGGTAGGTTTTCACCTGTTCTCTCCTTCTCGCTCCCACCTGCTTGATTTCTGTTGAGTTTTACTTCCCTTTATGCATGTATGTGCTAACTGGTTAGTTAAAATTTAATAGTGAGTACATGTGGTGTTTGTTTCTCCATTCTTTAGATATTTCACTTAGAATAATGATCTCCAGTTCCATCCAAATTGTTGCAAAAGGTATTAAGTCATCCTTCTTCATAGCTGAGTAGTACTCCATGGTATACATATACATTTTGTTAATCCATCAGAATTGTAATTTTTACACATATTAAAATCAATATCATACATCTGAGTTAGGGTAAATGGCATACTTATTCATATTCTTCCAGTGGCCTTTCATTCTTCCCTACTAGAAAGTCTTGGATGCATTTCTTATATTTGCTTAAATATTAATAAAAAAGACATTTCAACGACATCATGGATCCTCATGATTGGGAAAGAGTGATGTATCTATTCACTTGAGGCTCTCAGCAGCAAATACAAACTGTTCTGTCATTTTCCTTAAGATAAAGGAGAGGCAGAGAGGGGGCAGTTATCCATAACTGGAGTGAGATAGACTGACATTCAGAAGTTTTGTTTGGGAAACCTTAGAAGTCCTGGAAGTGGTTGCTGTTTATAAAAATGCAAGTTGGTCTGATTTAAACTTGTCATTATGCAAAAAGCTAGCAAGGCTTATATGCAATGCTAAGCTCCTCCACAATCTCTACCCAAAGATGTCTGACCATTTTATATTTGCTTTCCAATCCTTTCTTGGGTTGCCTACTGGAAAGAATGTATCTCATTCCCCACAGGTCCAAGGTCCCCTGACACCTGTGTAGAGCACAGGACACATGTCTATGTGACATTCACATTTTTTTTGCATGAAAGCCCAGAGATATGAATTGGCTTGATCCTCTTTTATGTGCGATTAAATTCAGCTATCCTATATTAGCTTGTGACAGATATGTACTATCTCATTTAATATTGAGTAGAGATTTACATGTAGCCATCTGCAGTCATAGACTTGGACATGTCACATTCCTGTTTGAAGAAACTCAATGAATGACAATATAGATTTACAAATCAATAGTAAGAGGTGATTATTCTGATTACAAATAAATTCATCAACTTACATATCTGTTAGCAGACCAGAGATTACTTATCAGAGTTCATACTAGAGGGAAATACACAGAAGAAAAAAACCCTTAAATTTTGAGTATTATAGGAGATAATTAGAAAATGCCTTCTTAGGACTCTAGAGCCAAAAAACTAATCTAGCAATCAATGCCATCAATAACTTTCTCTACAGTATTTAATGTCAATTATTGATTTTCAGAAAAGCCAACCCTACTCAAAATGTATTCTTTTAATTTATGAACAATTCATTCACCATATCATTCTCACTGATCCACAGTAAACAAATAGGCATTAAGCTCATAGTTTTCCAGTTATTAAGCATGGTAAGGGCTATTACAGATCATCAACTCTGACCTCTTGTTTTGTAGATGCAGAGATATGAGGCCCAGTTACTATCCCAAGGCTACATAGCTAATAAAATATAGAGCCAGGAGGAGAATTTTAGTCTAGAGCTCTTTCCTATCATCACAATTACATAATGAATTTCTTTACATGTCAAAGTCACTACAACTTAGAGTTCAGTGCCTAAATGACTTTATGCCATGCCTAAAATAATATCCCCCAAATGCCGGTTTGTATTCTCTAAGTATGCCTTGATTCCAGAATACAGATTTTCTAAAGATGGTCACGATAGTATTTCCCATTTCACACACTCTCCTTCATTGTGACCTTGTCATTCCCCCATTAAGAGTTCATTTCGTTTCTCCAACCCCTTTGAATCTGAGTGGGCCATGTGATTGCCGAAGTCAATAAAATACAGCAGAATTGATGCTAGTTCTGAGCATGGTCCTCAAGTATCTTTGCAACTTCTGCTTCCTGCTTTTTGGAATGTTAGCTCTTAGGACATTTTCTCCAAGAATTCAGTCTCCATGCTGCAAGAAGCAGGAGCCACACAACAAAGCCATGTGTAGGTGCCCCAGCCTAGCGGAGCTTTCAGCTGACAGCTAGCATCAACCACCAAACATGTGAGTGCATCATCTTGGACATCTAGCCCAGCGGAGCTTTCCGATGACTCCAGCCCTAGCTGGCAGCTTCCTGAAAGTACATGAGAGACCTCCAGGAAAACTACCCAGATGAGCCGTGTCAACTCACAGACATATTAATACATTTTTATATTAATTATCCTAGATTTTAAGGTTGTTTGTTTTGCAGCAATAATTAATTAGAATAGTCGATGGCACAGAAGTTAGCAGTTATGGCTGCCCACAGGTTCATGACATTGAACCTCATATGCACTCTCACCTCTGCCAAGCAAGCCCCTCTTCAAGCCTCACTGACTCCTGCGCATGCTGCTCACCTTGACAGATCCAGCTCTCCCACTCTTCCTGTTAGCAAAACCTGTCAGGTTTGAAACTGATGGCTGGGTATGCGGAATTTTCAACAGAAATTCTAGGAAGCTTTGACGTTTCTTAACATAGAAAAAGAACACTGTATTTTTCCATATTGGTGTCTCCCTAAGGTAACAAGGCTCAACAGAGGTCATAAAGCCCAAGAGCAAGTTAGATATAATGTTGACCTTTCCAAAAAGCACAGAGCTAAATTTAATACTCAACATGGTAACTATTTTAGCCTGGAGGGACAGTGTATTTGCTTCCTGCTTCTGCAATGTTCTGATATTTATATTTTTTTACTTTAACAGTCTTATTGCATACATGTCTTAATTTTAAGTCACCTCTAAATCCACTTGGAAACAGGCAGAGTCTAAATTACAAACAAGTAATAATAAGTTTGCCCTGCTGGTCTGGTCCTCTCCAAAAAATGTGAGAGACATTTTGCTGTTCCCATTTAGTGTAGTGTTCCCCAAAGCACAGGACTTTGTTCCAAAGACAGAGCTTGAGAAGATTTAAGGTAGGCTAGAGGTTACTCAATTTTTAATTTTAATGGTTATGTATTTATTTTAATATATATTAGGAAAGATAAAACCAGTATATCACATGTTTTATAATATGGGGTAAGGCTAATTTAAATAAAAATGTTAAATTAATAACACTTTGTGGATATGAACCAAACCATGAAAGTAGTAGATAAAGACTGGGAAACACTGACTTGGAATTTCTGAAAAGCCTTCAGGCTTCTGGGTCCCCTTCTATTTCTCAGTGATTTGTTTCTGAGTAGTTACACCTTTCTTGCTTATTGATTTTCTGCCGTCTTTTTGAGTCAGCAAGCTATTACTTGCCACAATTGAAACTCATATAACCAATGTTTTTCTATATCTCATTTCATTGGCAAGCTTAATTCACAAATTTTTTTCATTATAATAGATGCTCGCCAAGGCCAGCTCAGCAACATCTCCATGAACTAAAGAGTTGCTTTCCGGAGATGCTCTTGGTGGTCAGAAGTTTCCTAGGGCTCAGTACCACAGGGTTGGATTTCCAGACTGCTCAGCCCATGACAGATAATACCTGAAACAGAGGCATTGCTCTCTTCTCTGATCCTTTCACCTCCTCAGCTATAGCCTCGTCTTCTCATTTTGCAGAGCACCCAGGGATCATGTGGACCAACCCCCTGCCTCCACTGCCGTTTAGTAACCACCACGATTTTCTTCATCTCTACATCTTCATCTACCACTGACACCTTCACCTTACACATTTATGTTAGAGTTATAAATACTGTCTTAACATTTTCTGAAAAGTTACAATTTGTGTGACTTGTATAAATAAACTGCTATTGAAAATGATTCTACAGATATCTTTAAAAAGAAAGTTTATTATAATATTTCCTTTTATCAATGGGGAGATGAGCTGTTTCCCTTTCTGGGCCTCAAGTGCTGCTTAGGAATGTGTGCCTCTTCAGTCGTAACATCAGATAAACTGTGCCTGTAAGCTAGATCAAGATCCACGGGCACATGCCCTGGTCCTAGATGCTTCACAGACTTCCTCATTTAAGACCTTTGAATTTACCACCTGGTCTGGAGATACGGTTCTCATCAATTTCCATTTATTAGTAGGTGCTTAAAAGGAGGCACTTTCTGACATGCAATAAAAAGCAAACCTAATGAGCAAATGGCAGTGAACTTGAGGGGCACTTTAGGAGAAGGTCTATCAGTATTCATAACTCTGACACACTATAAAAGACACTTTAATGCAACAAAAATGTGTCAGAAAAGATATTGAGTTAACCGAAGGGGGAATTTTCTGGTAAAACACATAAGAGCACCCATTTCAACTGATCTGAACTATTAATATATTTTCTCCTTTACTGACAACTCATTTACCAAGTGTCAGATGAATGGTATTGGAGACGGCACTGATATTAACTCCCAAATGAGGTTCTATAACAATGAAAGGTACATAAGTATTTCACCCTAGCATCTTGTCTACAATTAATGCCCTTGGCCTTGCCTAGACAGCTGATGCCATTCAAAAATTAGAAAAATCACCTTTGGAAATAATTTTCATTATGCTATAAATGGTAATTATAGTTTCTTTTTCATACAATTCATTTTTCACATTAACAGACAAATGTTAAAGAATATCTTCAGATTCTTAAGGCAACTTAATCTGATATTTCAAAGCAATTTATATAAAACATCAAATTGATTGTGCAGTCCATGCTTTTTCCTCAAAAGAGTTTCTTAAATCCAACTAAACAAAAAACCAAAACTTAAAAAGCTAAGTCAAAACAAAACCTCTCCATCTCACACCGTGGAGGGAAAAATGACTAATCTCATTTCACTTAATTAATATAATGATAAGCATGGTCAATAAATGTAAGCTTTCCCTAAATCATACTGGTATGCTATTTATATAAAATAATGAGGAAATTTTCTCTTTTTTATCTTCCTTTTTAATAATGGAATTCCAATTAACTTTCCTTTTTGTCCTTGATTTATAACATCCATATTTTTTGTTATTCTTTAAAATCATACATATATAGATGTTGCACATTAAAGAAGTTAATAATAGTCACAGAGAATGGAATACAGTATTTGAAGGCAACATGAATAACAAACCTAATAAGTACATACTGTGAGTTTTACTGCTGCAGCATCGGACTCAATTATTAATAATTTTCTGTAAGATTTCCACAGGTAGCAATGCTGACTATGGAAAAGCAGCATATTTCTAGAACTATTATCTCTTTTCATCTATGTTTCATTTAAATGAAAATACAGTTTACGAAGGTAATTTGATTAAACAACTGGACTTTCTCAAGTGAAATATAGAGGAAAAAAAAGCAAATAGGGAAAAGCAAATGATTCTATATCACTGGGCAGGATACAAGACTGCTTTAAACTCCCTCTAATGCTGCAATACAAAAGGCTACAGCTTGGCCTGCATTACGTTTTTACATTGACTCTCAATTTTCCATGAAAATCTTGAGATCACTTCAGTGAGAAATTTCAAATATACATATAAGAATTTTACTGAACAATTTCAGGTTAAACTAAGTTAGTATATTCACTTTCTAGCCATCTTAGGTAGTGAAGGCATGTTTTATGTGATCATGAATCTTTGACTTTCATCTGTAAGCTCTATTAGCAAATACTCCAGTAAAAACAAGCAAAGCTCTCACAGTATGTAAAAAACATTAAGTCATTGCTTCTAATGTTCTTTGTGATATTATCTCATTCATTTATTCACTCATCTGTTCTTCATTCAGCAATAACTTATTGAGCATCTAACATGGGTCTGTCCCTCTGCTAGGACCTGGGACTCCAAAGGTAATTAAGCTTGAGCTCTTGTCTTTGAGCGTTTTACATTCTATAGGGAAAGCTGAGTGGTAAAAAGATATTCTTCATAGAATGTGGTAAATATAATGTTAGTGCTTACCTAGGGGGCTCAGCTAGTGTGTGTGAATACATCTTGTTCAGTTTGGGTTCTGATAACAGAATACCATAGACTGGCTGGGCTTGGACAACAAACATTTATTTATCACAGCTGTGGAGGCTGAAGTCATGCCAACCTGATAGGGCTCTTGGTGAGGGCCCTCCTCATGGTTCACAGATGGCTGCCTTCTCGCTGTGTCATCACATGGCCGAGAAGAAGATAGCTGGCCCCTTCATCTCTTTAAAAGGGCACTAATTCCATCACTGGGGTTCTACTTTCATGACCTCATCTATACCAAATTACCTCCCAAAGGCCCCACTTCCAAATATCATCACATCGGTGGTTAGGGCCTTAACATATGAATTTTGAGGAGACACAAACACTCAGTCCATAGCAGGGTATGTGGGAATAGGGTAGTCGGGTGAGAGGGGAGTCAGCAATGAAGGACGTACCAAGGAGAAGTCTAAGTAGAGGTTTCAAGGAAGAGCAAGAATATCATCATTTAATGGACATTCAGAAGAGGAACACCATCCAGTAGGAGACTGAATGAGTACTTACTGAGGTGGAATAAAAAGCAGAGCAGAGAGTGAATGCAAGGAAGGAGCAAATATTTAGTGTATGTTGATCCCTATGTTACAGGAAAAGATATGAAGGGTCCAGTGCAGTTCCTTAACAGATAATTTACAGGGTTTCAGCTAGATGAGTGAAATGGTAGTTAGTTATGGATTTATGTCTGAGATAGCAGTGGGTGGCTGTATAATGGAATATCAATCTCTAGTTAAAATTATGTATCTAAGAAATGTAGATTTCATTCCTATATTTATTTATCTATATTCCAGGCATATAAATTGCTCTAGAGATTATAGCAGTAGGCATAAGACACAGATCAAAATTTCCGCACTCTCTATGTTGGTTTCTAGTGGGGACAGGGAGAGGTAAGAGGACAGACAACAATATATAGAATGTGAATGGTGCTCAGTGTTACAGAGAAAATAAAGCAGGTATCAGGATGGTGACATTGCCATATTAGGTGCCAGTAAAGGCCTTAATGAGAGACATTTGTATAAAGAAAGTAGAGGAGTGAATAATGTGACACCTGAGGGAAGAGCGTTACAGGAGGAAGGAACAGTCAGTCAGTGCAAAGGCCCTGAGACTGGAACATGCCTGGTGGCTTTAAGAAAAGGAAGAAGAGCGGTGAGGCTTGAGCAGAGTGAGGAAGAGTTTAGCAAGAAGTAAAGAGTGGGCCAGATCCTGTAGGATCTTGTTGGCCATTGTGAATGCTTTGGCTTTTACTCTGTGATATGAAACAAATATGGAGTGTCGAGCAGAGGTGTGATGTGATCTGACTCACATTTAGCAGGATCCCTCTGTCTGCTGTGTTGAGAATAGACTGAATGATATAAGGGCAGAAGTAGAAAGATCAGTTGTGATGATCTTGAGAGAGATGATGGTGGTTGGACAGGGTAGTAGAGGTGGAAAAGGGAGGATGTGGTTAGATTCAGGATGTGTTTGGAAGGAAAACCAAAAGTGTTTGCTAATGAATTAGATGTGGTGTGTGACTTCAAAAGAAGAGGTAGCAATGACTCCAAGGTTATTGACACGATTAATGGAAAGCTGGAGTTGCCATTAACTGAGATGGAGCAAGGGGCCGTTGAAGATAAGATACTTGATTTTGGAAATGTTAGATTAAGATCAGTATTAGATACCCAAGTGGAAAGGTTTAAGTTGTTGGTATATAAATATGAAGTTCAGATAAGAGTGTTTAGATGATAAAGCATTGTTACAAGGTGGGATCACCAAGGATAGTGTAGATATAAAAGAAACAGTGCCCACTGATTGAGCCCTGGGACATTCATCAGCTGAGAAATCTAGGAGGTGAAAAGTAACATGTCAAGGAGACTGAGAAGAAACAACTAAAGAAGCAGAAGGGAACCCAGGAGAGTATAACCTTCCAAAAGCGAAGGAAAGAAAGTATTACAAGAAAAAGGAAGTGACTCTGTCAAATGCTGCTGATAGGTTAACAACAGTGAGAAATGATCCCTCACGTACGGATTTAAGTGAGGTCCTTTGGGAGTCGTTCGTATATGGGTGGTGCCAGAAGCCACTTTGAAAATTAGGTAGAGACAAAAATCAGATTATATGGAGTTAACATTGAAAAGGAGGTGAGAAATTAGCAGATGTAGACTATTCTTTCCAAAAGCTTAATTGTAAAGAGAATTAAAAAATAGATAGGAATCCTTGAGATTAGTAGGACACCAAAATGTCAAGAAGAAAATACATTTTTTTTCTCCAAAGATAGGCAGGCTAGAGTTGAGTATTCCTCTGGGCTGACAAGAGGAAGAAGCTAAGAGACAAGGAAAGGTTGAAGCTTCAGAGGAGAAAGGATGTGATGGACAAAGGTTCCTTTGTGACTTTAGAGCTCCTGCAGTTCTTTGCCTCCACATCCATATTTGCCAGTGAATGGTCAGATTAACAAATCTTCAGTAATCTGATGCAAGCAGCCGATTGTCAGCCTGCCACAGTCCATACGATCATCAATAAATGTGATGAAAGGCTGTATGTGTGTGTGTAGATACACATATGAATACATAAACATGCTAACCAGTATGTATGTGTGTATATGTGTATATATGTGCATATACATATATTAATACATATATGGTATATTTATATATACAAAAGGGTGTATATTACAGTGTATATATACAATATAAAATGTATGTGATTTTCTCTTTCTTTTATTTTTTAAAACTATTACTCTTGAGTGAAGAATATAAGAAAATTCACATTAATTGCTTTCACTGAGAAAGGGATCTGCTAAACACATGCATAAAAGAGTATCTGGCTAAGTCTGAGACCCAGTAAAACTCTATGGTTCTCAAATGAAAGCTAAAGTGAATTGTTTATAATCCAGCTTATATATCTAGTAAAGTAAAATACCAACATGGATAACACTAGCACTTCCATGACGGAAATCTCCAGAGACAGCAAACACACTTCTGATAACACCGTAGTAAATTTGGAGTTTTATGATAAGAAACAGATTACATTTTCTTTATCACATAGAATAAACAATGGCATAAACTGAGTTTTCTTTACTTAGCCAAAATAATAGAAATATAGAATTCAAGGTGTCTCATCCTTTTTTTGTAAATGGACAGAAAGCCAATCACAAAGGGCTGGTGTGAGGCATGATGGAGGTAATTTGAGTTCCATTTCTGGATATTTCATCTGCTTCAAATGGCATTTGTTTACCAAGTCAAAAAAGAACAATGGCCCCAAAACAAAAAACTTTCACATCTTAGATGAAAGCTTATCTTTCTTTGGATCATACTTTCCAGTGCCTCAAAGTGCTGGCATAAAATGAAAATAAAATAAACAACAGCACTGTCAGAAATAATCACATACCAGGCCAGCCCTCCCACTTCCGTTCAGCTCCTCCACAAAGAAGCCACAGTGCTTTGCTGAACAGCCCTTAAATCTTTATTGTATTTTGCCTCTGGGGCTTGCTCATCACTGCGGGTCTAAAAGTGTCTGTTACGGTCAGAAATAACTTTAAAAAAATATTGCTCCACTGAGCCAATGAGTAGTTCAAATGGCTCCAAAGTTGTCAACTTATAAAATGCAAGGTAGAGCAAGCACTTCAGCATTTGGAATAAACTGACTACTTCACTATGTCATTCTCAGTGCTCTTG
Organism: Avahi laniger; assembly: GCA_963575035.1. NCBI lineage: Eukaryota > Metazoa > Chordata > Mammalia > Primates > Indriidae > Avahi > Avahi laniger. The sequence goes on along the minus strand of CAUYSK010121765.1, from coordinate 46,396 downwards.
TTTTATGAAGACCAGAAATACTGAGTTGAGGCAAGAGCACCTATAAAGCCCCTGAAGGTGCTTGAGAATTTTCTTTCCTTCCTCTCCACAAAGATGAATAGCCAAGTCTGGACTCCATAGTTGAAAGCTGTTCTTAGAACCTGTGGTTCCCTTTTCAGACTGCTTTCTACAAGCCTGGGTAGAGAATGGCCTGGTAAAAAATATTCTCGACTGAGAATTAGAAACCTGTGTTTTCAGACCTAACCACATGCATGGGGCTTTCTGATACAATTAAGAAAATTCATTGAGTTTTGCTTCTCAGATTCCTTCTGGCAATTGTGAAAGATTATTCATGGTTTTGTGTTTTCATATTACTGATGTTGGGCCATTTGATTATTGTTCTGTCATTAGGTTAGTATCAAAGTGATGTAAGTTTTGCTTTAATAATGAAATTACAGAGAATGGGAGTAGATGGTTTTGTCTGCAGGTGAAATTTTTATTAAAATAATTTACACACATTTCGAGAGCAGTGCACATCTTTAAGTTGCCTGGTCATAATATTTGGAAGTTGTGATCAATCCAAATAAGGAAAAATGAACATAGCTTAGAATAATAAAAAAGGTGATCTTTCTTAATTATTTAAATTAATTTTCTATTACTGATAAGAGAAATTTTGACATATTTATTGACGATGGTGTCTATATGCATTTAATGTGGCTTTGGCTTAGCTATCTTCAGTGGCTTCCTACATTTGTACAAAGTTGGAATTATTATATATAATACATATGTAAGTTTTTTCATACAGACATATGTACACATGTATGTACATACATCCAGAGAAAACAACAGAGACTACAGGTCTTGGGCAGCATTACTTTGGACATTTGACCCACAAGGCTCAAAACCTGTTAGGAAATACATATTATTTGTCATCAAAGAACATCTCTGGTACACCTAGAAGCATATCTCACTTTCAAATACACATGATTAAATTAAACTTCCATATGTTTGGTATTTGCGCAGGAAGATATGATTGTACAACACTGGGAAATTGCATACAGGAGTTGTCAGGCAACTGTGTTATCCAATTCAGAAAATTATGGAATCTATGTCTCCAGAGTTTAATGGCAAGGCCATGATACTCAGTTTGCATTATCAAATCCCAATATACAGCTCGTACTACAGTAGACCAGTTTAGTCTAGCCTTAGAACTCCTTTCACGCTTTTCTTTCTTTTAGATCTAAGACTGTGGCCCTTATGCAATAAAAGTTCCATGAAAGCTTTTAATTGCATCTTTTGGAAATTCATTGTTTTGCTTCTTCATAAGCCATACATGTTTAAGGACTTGGAAGAGCAATGTAAGGACATTCAGAACCTTATAATTGTCAAAGAATTGTAACAGATTTCTTATATAAAGCTTCATTTATGATGATTTATTCAACGTATGCTATGTGTCAGTACTGTTTTAGGAGATTTAGAAAACATTATCTCATTTGATTGTTACCACTCTGCAAAATAAACACAGTTATCACTTCTACCACATAGGTGGAGAAAAGTGAACTTAAATTTAAATACTGAACTAATGTAAATATTTTTTCCAAAATCATAGTTTAATAAAACCAGAGTTGCCTACTTCCAAAGCATATATTCTTTTTAAAAAACATTTTGTATTTTTAACTTCACATTCTGAGATAATATCAGAGGAAAAGTTGCAAAATGAGTATAGAAAGTTTTGTATAACCTTTCCCCAACTTCTCCCAATGTTATTATTTCACATAAACATAGAAAAATTATTGAAGCAAAAAAATTAACATTCATATAATGATATTTATTAATCTATTGACCTGAGTTGAATTTGGTCCATTTTTACACTAATGTCCTTTTCCTAGAACATGATTTAATCCAGAACCCCACATTACATTCAGCGTCCTGTCTCCTTAATTTCCAGTATGTGACAATTCCTCAGTCTTCCTTTGTCTTTCAATACCTTGACACTTTTTAAAAGAGTACTGATCATTAGTTTTGTAAAATGTAAAATTTCACCTACAATCTTAATTCTGACACTCAGTTTGGGTTTGTCTGACATTTTCTAATGATTAGATTAAGGTTATGCATTTTTGGCAAGAGCATTCCAGCAGTTATGTGCCCTTCTGAATGCATCATATCAGGGCTACATGTTATCGACAGTATATGTTACAAGGTAGAAATTTACTTTCCTACATTATCTTTGTCTTTTAATTGTGGGATAAAATTAATAAACTATAATACAGCATCACAGATCTGGGAAAGATTAAACATTTCAAAATACGTCATATTATGTCATTTAATAGAAATTATATTGGCTTCTAATGAGCCATGATTAATGGGAATATGCTTTAAATCCTTCACCCAATTAGCACTGAGTATGTGTATATGCACAGAAATGCTAGTAAATGTTTAATAATCAGCTCTCTGGGAAAGAAAAAGCCCTGATCTGTAGTGCTTGCCAATTATGTGGTGTAAATACTCCCACCATGGTCCATTTCAAACTCTTAACATTATATCCCTGAACTCAGAGCTAGGAGGAGATACACACAAAATCAACTCTCAGGAGCTCCAGGACACCACTGAAATAATATATATTTGCATAAAGTGTTTTCTTTATTCTCGGATGCAGTTAATAGAACCAAGGGAAACCTACATAGAGACAAAACACAATTTTAAAATATTCGAGAGTAGAATTACCTTCAAAGACAAGTACAGTAATTCTTTGTGTGTCATTGAGAATGAGGGGTGAAATTGAAAAAAAAAACAATTTTTTGGCTTTAGGTCTTTGAACAGTGAAGTTATTTGATTCGAAGTCTTAAAAAAATGTCATTTTAGGCTGCCCGATTGCTAGACGTTATTGAAAGTAACTTCAAAAACATGGGATGAGACAGTGCTTGGACAAGAGGCAAAAATCGTGCTTTGTCTTATCTCAATTAATTTTGGTGGCACAACATTTCCTAAACTCCTCATGCACTAGGACCCCATTACATTGGAAACCACTTTAATAATACACATTTGCCTTCCTTACTGTTCCTTTTACTAATGAGGTCACAGCTGATCGTTGTAGTAGCAGTTAGCAAGAGACTCATAAATGCCAATTTTACTTGAACACATTCCACAGTACACATTCAACCTAAAACAGTTTTTCACAATTTAAATTTTTATGTACTACTCTGTAGGTGAAAACACACGCTTCCATATTGGGGGACTGTTTCCAGGTATTTGATTTACTAATCAAATATGAAGTATATTTTAAAAACAACTGGCACATAGTATTATCCTGTCATATTTTTCCTCTACAGATTCCAATATCCATATAAAGAAATTGATTCCACATAAGAGTATTTTTTTTCAAGAATGTCATTATCTTAATGTTGCTTTAAAAGTTATAATATTTTATGCACACAGTGGTGGGTAGAATGACCTCCTAAAGATGTCCACATCCTAATCCCCAAAATCTGCATGGCAGAAGGGACTTTGTGAATATAATTAAGTTAAGGATCTTTAGGAAGGAAGATTATCCTGGACTATGCATAGGCCCATTATACTCATAAAGGTCCTTATAAATTAGAGGCAGGAGAGTTAGAGTCAAATAAAGAAATAGGACAGTGGAAGCAGAGGTTGGAATAATGTGGCCATGAACCAAGGAACATAGGCGGCCTCTGTAAATTAGAGAAGGCAGGGAAGGGATTCTTCCTTAGTGCCTCCAAAGGAACACAGCTATTCTGACACCTTGATTTTAGCCCTGTAAGACCTATTTCAGACTTTTGCTTTCCTAAACAATAAGATAATAAGTTTGTGCTGTTTCAACCCAAGACTGTGGTAGTTAGGTACAGCATCAATAAGAAACTAATGCACATACACAAAATCCACCCTTTTATTGGGAATGACTTTATTTCCTTATCTTATGATCCATTTCAGCCTCTACTTTCCTCATCTTTCTCCCTCAACATCTAACACCATTCATAATAAAAAAGAAAAAGCACAATGTATTTATGGCCTTAGTGTTCAAAGTGGTGCTGATGATTACTGCATATATTTAAATTTATTTTTATTTATTTATTTTTTAGAGACAGAGTCTCACTCTGTCACCCAGGCTGGAGTACAGTGGTTCAATCATACCTCTCTGCAGCTCAAACTCCTGGGCTCAAGTGATCCTCTCGCTTCAGCCTTCTGAGTAGCTGGGACTACAGGCACACGCCACCATGCTCTTTATTTTTTGTAGAGATGGGGTCTCACTTTGTTGTCCAGGCTTGTCTTGAACTCCTGGCCTCAAGCAATCCTCTTGCCTCAGCCTTCCAAAGTGCTGGGATTACAGACATAAGCCATGGTGCCCGGCCGATTGCTGCATATATATAAAATAAATATTTCATCTATATTACAGTAAAGTGTATTTTCAAAATCTTTGTAACCATTATTTTAATGAGGAAGAAGTCCTTATTTAGAAAAATTAATTAAAGTTCTTTCACATATAATGCAAAACTTTTTATGTCCAAAAGGCACAAGCATTTAAAATGTTTCTGCTCTGAAAAAGAAATCTTACTACTTTGTGATTTATTCGTATTGATGCAGCCAGAAGGTAATGCCATACAGAAAAGACATGCTTTGGTATGCTGTTACAACTGGAAATCTCTTAGCTGACACTATCTCTATGAAATAGTAAAAATTAATGGAAAAAATTATAAGTACTAAAGTACTAAGTATTATAGTACTAAAGTACTATAAGATTTTGAAGTGCCCTTTGGATTAAAGTTTAAATTTTCTCGTGATGTTGAATGTATTTTTTCTAGGTTTGAATTCTTGGAAATTGGAAACCAGAAAGTAAAATTAATCAGAATGTTCCTTTCTCTCTTCACACCAGATCAAATGCAGTATGATAGAATATATTAAATTCTTTTCTGTTTAAAGGATTTAAGCTTAATTTTCACTTTAGATAGTAAATGTCTGATCTAATATTTAGGTAAATGTGGTAGGAGAGGAAGAACCATGAGCTAGGAATCAGACCAGGGTTCAAGGCCCAGATCAGTAGATGACCTTAGAAAAACATTTAATATTCCCCAGTTTCATTCCATTTCTAACATTACCTGCCCTTGCTACCTTGCAAACAATAACTGAGATATAAAACATTTAAAAGTACACTGTAGACCATAAATTACTATTCACATGAAAAGATAAAGGTAGGATTTTGAAATATTCCATGGAATTATAATACCTGGAAATAAAATGTTCCCAAAAGGGATTATTTTATTTTCTCATTTGGAATTATGTGTGTATGTGTGTATGTGTTTGTGTGTCCCCCAGTCTGCTCATCACTGGCTATCAAATCTTGAAGACATAAAGATTTCCAGAATAACTATAGGTATTGAATTTTAAATAAATTGTTTAAGCCTATTTTTCCAAGTTGAGGAGTAACAGATATTTATTTATTTCATTGTTAACATCTAGAAATAAAAAAATAAGCAAAATTATTGAAAGCCTCTAAAAAGTTTATTATGCTTCGCGTTAAGGTTCAAGTTGATCTTTTTAATATTGCAACAACCTCACACGTCGTTAATCACTTAGAAGTGGCCCTAGGCCATGGTAAATGGATGGGCTAATAAATCAGACATGATGTTTGCTATCTCCAAATTATTGTCAATAAGTAGAGTGAGGAGGTGACAATTCAATAACTAATGCTTATAAACTGAACTTTTAAAAAAATTTAATCAAGAACATAAGGAGAAGGAAGGTGAACCAGCATAACACATGTAATTATAGACACATGCGTGAAGAAAGAATAATTATGGTAAAAGATGTGTTCATTAAAAAAAAATCTCACAACTATCATCATGTATGAATTGCTCTATAGTTAGAGATATTGTTTTTCTTAACTGTGTGCATATAATGAAAAAATAGGACCCAAAGTGTTTCTCATGCTTATGGGTGAGAAAATAGTAGAATGGGGGTGTATGGAGATCATGAAGACAGGGATTGAACAACATGGACTGCAGTAGGGACGATGCACGTGTGAAAATAGAAACAAAAATACAGGGGAAAAATCTGTGGAAAATAGGTGGGGAAGGGCAAGAGGTTGAGAAGAAATAAGAAGAGCTGTGGTTAATGCAACCTACTTTGGCAGAGAAAGAAAGTATAAGGCAAAGGCTCTCAGGAAATAACCAGATGCGGGAAATATCTAGGAGTACCGTGCTTTGGCACTAATCAATAAACTAAGATGTAGAATGAACTGGAGAAAATTACAGTGCAGTTTCTCAGCATTAAGCATGATCTGCATTCTTAGCAGCCTGGTCCCCTGCTACTGTAGGTACTGTAGGAAAAGGTGGGCAAAGATGGGAGAACACAGTAAAATCAAAAACAAATGTTAGCGTTGCCCCCACTCCAAACTATCTGATACTCAAAGCAAAAGGAAGGTTTCTCATGAAATAGTCCAGGAGTCTTGGGTAGGCTTGGAGAAGCAAGGGATAAGAAAGAGAGAGACAAAAGGACATCACAAGGCAGGGAGATAGACACAACCCCAACAATTTTGACATCCTTAAACTTCTATCTGGCTATGAAGTAACAAAGAATCTGTGAACTTATTGAGAACAAAATATATGAATTCAAATTCCGATTCTGGTCTTGGAGTGATTGGTATATGTAGTTGACAAAAGCATTGATTTTAAAGTAAAAAATTTACATTTAAATCCACCCCAATCGTGTATGAGCTAACTAAAAGTTGTTGAAAGGCTAGGGTTTTATTGGTTTCTTCATTGGTAAAAATGAGTATATTAATAGTGCCTACCTCAGGATTGTTGCTAGAATTGAAAGAGAAAAATCCATGTGGAAGTCACACTATTTATGTTGATGGTAATGCTAGCTATGCCATTATTAATATTAATTACAGAGATTTAAGAAAATCCCTGAATCTCCAGATATTTAGTTACCTAATCTGTGAAATGGGAGTAATGATGATACATTTATGGTCTGGAGGGAGACCTAAATGAGATCATTTATGTAAAGTACCTGGTGTACAATAGGCTCACTCTAATTAATGGCTATTACTATTTAAAAATGCACTGTTTTCAAAAAAATACAAGACCCAATTTGTCCAGATGACACAATTGTATTCAGAGTACCTGATATAATTTTTTTGTTTATATACTTGGTACACTTTATATCAAGGGGGAGGGGTCTGATGCAGATTGATAATAACATTTATATTCTTCTTAGGAAAAGCACTGAGGATAAATAGCTTCTGAAAGTCATTAGGCCACCAAAATTCTGTTTATCTGCCAAATTAGCTGGAAACCTGCCTCTAATTTTCCAAATTTTATCCACCCCTTCTTAGCCATTATCATGTCTTCTACTTGTAAAAAGACATAAGTAGTTGCCTCTGGGGCATACAGAGGTTTTTGGACATACCAAGATTTGTTCTCTGAAAGGAAGATAGAGGAAACAAATAAATTGAAGTGAATTTCTTTTAAAAACAACACCTGATTTCCGTTAGTCTTTGTTTCCTTTATATCACCATCACTCTTTTATATGCTATACAGCTTCTAGCTGGATGCATGGAAACCATGAATTAAGTAGTTCTGCATTTGAGTCCTCAGAAGGACTAAGACTAAGTTTTCCTCCCAGTATTTTCTACTTAACTCTAACCAAAGACCTGTATCAACTGTGTTTCTGTAAACAGATATTTACAGTAGATGCTTAACTGGAAGCTATATTATTATAATTGATTTCCAGCTTAAAAACACACACACACACAAATTTAAAACTGTTGTAATTAGAGCACAATACAACCCCGTCTTCTTTATTGGGGATCCATATTGCTGTCATTATAAATGTCACTTTTCAGCACCATGTCTCTTACCAAACAGAACTCATTTTGAAATGCCAGTTTTTGTGAAAAACTTTATCCATTTGTCCAAATGGTATTTGGACAAGAGAAGAAGTTTTTCTCTTTGGGTTCATTTTCAGGTTGTTAGCCTAACCTAAAATAGAGCTTCTTTAAAAGTCTGCCCGGATGTTTAGTTAAAACAGAGAAGGGACAGCTGAGTGTTGAGTGCTAGTGTTACATTGAGCGAAGACACGACTGTAAATAACTCTGCAGTTTGGAAATGAATGATGCTTTTGACAGAGATGATTATGTCGTATTGACAACATTGATGTCAAACGCTGAGTGAAAATATGAGATTGACTATCAGCAGTTTCCACCAGTGATCACTTGAAATAGCTGCACCGAGATAAAGGAGCAGTAACAAATGCATTCCTCTCGCTCCTCCACTCACACTCCCTTCCTTCCCTCGGAGCTGGCTTAGTCCAGTCCCACTTTGGGGGAAAGGATCTAGTGTTCACACTTCATCAAAGGAAGATCAAATTCTCCTAGCTGTTTCTTTTCAAGTTAATCATTTCCAGGGCATCATTCGTCACTCCCACCTCCCTTCCAAAAAAAGGGAAGCCAAAATACTTTTGTTCAAGAAAAGAAGTCAAGTCCTGAACTTCTATACCAGTAATTACAACTTTCTGGTTAGACCTGACATATCTGAAATAAGGTCTTTGCCATGAAAACCTCACATGGACCTCTTACCAGCCTTTAAAGTCATTGTTCACATAACGGCTAAATACTGGCTTATATTTCTGGGGTGGAGCGTATTCTGCATGGTAAGTTTTTCAGTTTGGAAAATGTCCTCTATTGGAGAGTCTTGATGAGTAAATGATTTATTCCATATCCTTTTCTCCATTTCAGTCCTTTGTTGTATTATTGAGGCTCTTTGACAAGTATTTTTTGTTGTATATTATGTTCTTTTTAATATGCACTAAAAATGCTTGCCTTCTCTGATTTTACATTTAAACATGGAAAATACTTTTAATATTTATTAAATCAGGGTGTGGCATTGAAAAAACTCCATATTCCCATCCTCGAGTCAGACAAATTTTGTGTGTGAGATCTGTGAGTCACTAAATCTGGAGTTGGTCAGAAGATTGTGGAGAAATTCCTGAGCGTACAGAATGTCTGTATAGAAAACATTCTGCCTCTCATTCTCAGGAGTTGCAGTGGGTTCTCTCTCTTAGCACAGAGCAGTGTTACATAAACTGTTATTAACCCACCTTTCATGCTGCCGTGCGATAGTGATGGGATCCTCTATAGGAGGCATGCTTCTTGTGATATGACTTTTTTTATTTGGGATAGGGAAATAAAAAGATGACTTTTATGGTTTGAATAACAAATGGTATGAACTTTCTGAAAAGGATATGTGATTTTCACATGGTAAAGAAAGTATTTGGTATATGATGCTAAAACTAAACTTTTGAAAGCAAGTACTCCTTTGTGAAATATGTCAGTTTTTGAAGGCTTAAAATTTAGTAAAGGATTTGTGAGTTCTCTGTCAGAATCACTTACATAAAGATATTTCATTAAATCGGAAATAAAATTCCTCAAATGGAAGAAACCTAACAAAGAATAAATTTTTATTAAAGAAAATTATGTTAACTATAGGACAATACTGTAGTTGATAATTCATTTCATTGAAAAAGAATGCCTTCAAATATAATTTAATAATTCACCTTTGCAACTGGATTCTGCAACTCTGAATGTGTATTTTTTTTAACCACGGCATCTTAGTCTCTTTCTGAAATGAGACTGAAGGGGTATAGAAGATAGTTCTTAGGGTAGAAGATTATCTGAGGCTAACTTCTTATAGACCTAGTGTGTATATTTTTATTTCTAAAACAGTACATGTTCACTGAATTTTGTACTAGTCACTAAATAACAAATAATTTTGCCATAGACCTGTCTGATTATAAAGAAACACCAGGACCATTCATGACTCTGGACCTCAGCTTGGGCCTCAGCCTCTTTCTCCACAAGATTATAAAACTGAACTAGCTCATGACCAGGGGCCTCTGGCTCTAAAATTTTATCAATGTATGATCTTTAATCAGAGAATAATTTCATATATATTCTCATATGAATGTTTTTTTGTTCTAAGCTAAATTTTTCATCATTTTAACCATTTATTTAATTTACTGTTTTTAAAGAGCTGGTAAAGCTCCCTCCCTTACCAAGGCATTTTAAAATATTGCCTTTGTGGAATTCGTGTCTTTTTCCATAGAGTATAGATGGCTTTGTTTATTTTCACAAAGTTCTACAAAATTTTATGTATGTCTCCTATGTTGGCATTTTCTATCAACATCTTCATTGCACTCTAGTAGGTCAGAGTGATAAGAGGTTTTGTATTTTCACAGATTTGGAAAATGAGTGTATTAAAAGGATTTGACTGGTATTTCTTCTCTGATCTCCATTCTTTTAACAATACTGGAGAACACCCACAATGTGATCCAGCACTATGCTAGGAGTAATATATTAATATATTACAAAATGAAGGATATGGCTTTTTTATCCTCACAGGGCCTACCAGAGAGTGGGGAAGATATGTATCAACAAATGAATGTACAAATACTTTTATAATTGCATTAAGAATGAAAAGGAGAAGATACCAAAATATGTCCTAGTAGAAATAATTTTTATGTCATGGAACTGAGAAATGCCTGTTTTAGAAAGTGGCTTCCAGTGAATTCTTGATGAAAGCATAGGAGTTGTCCAGGTGCGGGGGTCAGAGGGGCTGCATTGTACTCAGGGGAACAGTAGATGCAAAGATCCTGAGGTAGAAAATGGTTGGTACTTCCAGGTTGGCTAGTATGTAATAACATGAGATGAGTTTGGAGTATTTCCTACAAGAATTTTGTATTTTATTTTGAGGTTAGGGTGACCATATAATTTATTGTCCATAATGGGACACTTTGGATTCCAGAATGGGACACTTTGGAGAATGAAAGTGGACACTGCTAATAATTAAGCTAAGACAATAAGTGTAAACTAGAAATGGCCCCAAGAAACCAGTATATATTGTTACTCACTTAAAGAGTATATGAAAACAATTAAATTCTTAATCAGGAGAGTAACGCAATTTGACTTATATTTTAAAAAGATTATCCTGGGTACTGGGTACAGAGAAGACTGGAGGAGAACAGAAATGGAAACAGACCCTTGCAATAGCCTAGATGAGGAATAAGATGAAAAAGGTGGGCAAATTTGAAATGTAATTTACATGTAGAATTGATGGAACTTGGTGATGGATTCGATGTAGGTAGGAAGAAGAGGTGATTGCCAAAGTAATTCCCAGGTCTCCATTTGTCGAACCGAGTCAATGGAAGTGCCGTTTATTAAGATGTGGAAAATATAAAAAGAAGCAGACTTAAGGCAAGATTAGGGAAAGGCCAATAGATTAGTTTGGGGATCCTAAATATGAGATGCCTGACAAACCTTGAATGGAGATGTCATGGAGAAAGCTAAGTTGTCCTTTGAATACCAATCTATGTGGTGGATAAAAGTTTAGAGGTTGTAAACATTTCGATGCCATTTATTTATAAAACGTGAGAATGTCTGAGATCACTGGAAAGGGATATTAAAGTGATTAAAAAAAAAAAGAGAGGGCCTAGATCTATGTCCTGGACACCACAAAATTTAACTGACAGGTAAAGAAGGATGAAACAGCAAAGTTTCTTGGGCTATTATGGGGAAGCATTCTACACACTTCTCTGAAAACCACAGAAGAATTAATCTCTTTATTCTTCTTGACGTTCATAACACACTTCTGTTGCTTTATTCTCTTGCCTATCTCACTCTCTCAAATCCCTAACACCTGTCCTCTTGAATCACCTCTCACATCAACCACTAGGACACAAATCTTCATCTCAGGCTCTTCTTTGGGCCTGAGAAGAAAGAATCAAAGGAGTAGAAATATGACCAGCAGAGAGTGTTGTTGCAGAAGCAAAGAGACTATGTAAAGAAGGAAAGAGTGGAGCCAGACATGGCGGCTCATGCCTATAATCCTAGTACTCTTGGAGGCTGAGGAGGGAGGATCCCTTGAGGTCAGGAGTTTGAGACCAGCCTGAGCAAGAGCAAAACCCCAGCTCCACAAAAACAAATAAACAAACAAACAAAAAAAAGCAGAAAAATTAACTGGGCATGGTGTTGTGTGCCTGTTGTTCCAGCTACTCAGGAGGCTGAGGCAGGAGGATCACTGAGGCAGGAGTTTAAGGCTGCAGTGAGCTATGATGATTCTACTGCACTCCAGCTGGGGCAACAGAGCAAGACTCTGTCTGAAAAGAAGGAAGGAATGGGAAAGAATCTTGAATGCTGATGAGAGGTTGAGTAAGATAAAAACTGGTGCGGTGATATAGAAATCATTGGCTACCCAAGAAAGAGCTGGAATAGTGGGTGTGTAGGCAAGATTGCCCTGGGAAGTGATGAAGTTGAGCTTGATTTGAAAGGATGCTGAGAAATTAGGTATCAATTGGAGAGGAGTGGGGAGCCAAGGTATAGTCCTGATTTTGTTCTGATTCCTATTTTTCAAAAATGTGAGAGTCATTAGAGGATATATGAATGCTAATGGGAATGATCCAGTAGAGAGAGGAGCAAGAAATAGGAAAGGTGAGAAAGAAAAGTTACCAGAAACACTGAAAAAGATTGAATGTTGAAAGAAGGGTTACTTCCTCCTTTGTGATAAGCGGGAAGAATGAGATGATGGATGACCACAAATGTAGATTTAGTAATGAAGAGATAACATCCTATGTATCACGTAGTCTCTATGTTCTTGGTGAATTATGAGGTCAGATTGTTTGCTTAGAAAAAAAAGGGGTGAAGAGTTTGAGGCACATAGAGAAGGTAGGAAATAGTCACTGTGGTGATAAGCGGGAGATCACTTTAATCTCTCAGTGTTAAAGTATTGTCCGAGGCTGGTGACCGCTAATTAACTATGATCCCAATCAGCATTGCTGGGAGATTTTTGTCCACCAATCGCAGTCCACGGATGCTGGCCCAGAGAAAACACATTGTCGAGTTCATCACTGAGGTTCACAAGGTGGATGTGATGGAAGAAGGAAGGGCCCAGGGAATTGAGAACATTTACAGAAGAGTCGTTATAAATATGGACTGTGGAGCTTGATCTATTGGAGGAGGAAAGTGAATTACTGAGGGGCTTGGTGGATAAAATGAAGTGATAAGGATAACAAGTTGCACTTCCCTGTGAGGGCAAAGGATTGTTACAGTGCGAGAGCTTCAGAAGGTTGCATGGATGTTAAGAAAGTAGCATCTTTGGAAGGATAATTTTGCTTGTGATATAGTTTTTGGAGGTGTACTCTGTTGCGTATTTCAGTTCTCTAAATTTCTATAAATTCGGTTTTATGCTGTGATAGGGCTATACAGGGATAACGTGCATTTTATGCCTTTACCTCTTTCCTGCTTGTCAAAGGCACTCCTTTTGAATGAGCTTGAATTGCCACATTACTTGCTTCTGGAAGGCATCGTGAATCCAATGCAGTGTTCTAAGATTCTGGGAGCCGTACCTGTCTCCTTCCACATTACCAGTGGATTTCAAGGCTGTACTAAGTTGAAGAAATCCTAACCCCGAGAACAACGTCATTACTGTCTCACAGAAATTACAATGTTCAATTTTAGTGATATGTCAACTGGCATCTTATGCTATCTGTATACCAAACTATGAACAGGTACATAATTAAGTCATTTTTTTTTCTTCCAGGCCTTTGTATGTGCCTTTAACTGAAATAACTTTCTCCTATTATCTCATATTCTTCCTTCAAAAGCATTCAAACATTATCTTCTGCATGATATCCAACTGGGCCATTCCTGACCTTCCTCTTAGTCTTGTCAGTTCATCTATCCTATGCCCAAATGAAATCATATACTTTATTTTTTTTTGTTATACATTGTTGTAACAATTTATTTACATGACTGTCTCTTGACTGTGAGTTTTTGATGGCAGGGAACATGTTTATTCATCTTTGTATTTTTAATGCCAGCCCAATTCCTGGCATATTTTAGGTGTTAAGCAAATATTTGTTTAAAAAAATTAAGAAATGAACTGATGAATTCCATTTACCTTTTTATAAATCATGTAGCCATCACCAGCAGCCATTATGCTATTAAATGGCGTAAGAAACTATAAGCTTGTTTACTGAATCCTACGTTGTTGACTGTCAGAAAAAAATGTCACCAAACACATTTTCGTAATGAAGTAGATCTATAATCTGGCATTTGTAACTCCTGAGCTATTGTGGACTGAGTGTGGTTTAGGAGGTGGAGAGGGAGGAGAGATGATGCAGTGCTTCCCAATTTACGGGAGGACCTGGGAGCAGAGATTAAAATGCAGCATGGCAATCAGATTAAAAGGGCTGATGAGATCCCACACACATCCCTCAGGCCACAGGAGAGCCCTAGGGGAGCAATCTTGGGAAAACTACAGGCCATTGAGGGGAGGGAAAAACTAGGCCTCCCACCACTAAAATAATAAAAGATAAAATGAAACTCACTTATCTGATTTTAGAATTTTATCTGGACATAGAAACCTTCAAATTATTTATTTATACATAGTGATATCAAGTTCTATCTATTGCCTCTCCAAAGGGAATTCTTAAATAATCAAATAAAATGTTAAGGTTTCCTACCCGAGTTATTCAGAGGAAGAAGAAAAAAAAAGACACAAAGGGTTTGGAGATATTCTTTTTGTAATAGCATTTTTTAAGTGAAATAATAAGAGTTATTAGTTGTTTTATTTTATTTAATATGGAAAGACTCACTTTTTGTTGAACACATTTATGTACATCAAATCTATGCGTTTTTGGTTTTACATAAGCCTAAATATAAAGGTTTCTTTATGTTGTAGAAAAAAAGATATTTGCTAAATGAGAAAATCCTTAAAATAGGTCCATTTTTTTTGTCAAAGGCAGGGTTTAAATGTTTATATAATCTTATTTATAATTTATAATAAAACCCATTTTAAATTATTTTAACGTGTGTTTTGCATACATTTTAGATGCTTGCATAAGGTGCTTTTGATAATGGCAGTGTTACAGTAACCCGAGCTTTATTTTGACTTCAAAAATATGTTTCCTTTTAAACATAGTAGCCTAAACTATTAAGTCTGTTAACAGATGCAGGAGAATGTTGGAGTAAATGATGGATGTTTTCCCACATAGGGAAACTGAGGGAGATGATTTGGTTCATCAGAGGCCATTGCCAAAACTTGCAAAGTTAATAATTTAGTTATATAAGACACAAAGCAAATTAATGATACAAATTAACAAAAGCATATAAAAAATTAATGATACAGACTTGGGTGCCCTAGTTCTCAAATAAGGACATTTTTATTTGTGTGTCTTTGTTTCTTCCAACTTTAGGGGATTTTAGGTTTGGATACAAGGGGAATGGGGCATCTGTGTAGTTTTAGAATATCAAAGAATGAGCTTGGATTTAAACAGGGAACAAGAGAAAGACAAAAGGAAGTGAGAAGTAGGATGATAGGGAGGAAGGAAAAAAAGGAAGAACATAAAGGAAAGAGTTCTACACTTGGGATTTCTAGGGTCTAACAATCATCTCTACGACCCAGCATAGCCCCTGCTCACATGGCCCCATTTTAGATGGAAGGCAAATAGAAAGTCTCCGGCTAATAATCAAATAAGCAGGTTTACAATCTGTTCATTTTGAGTTTCACAGAAAAATGACACTATCCATCTATACAGACTGAGTCCAGGAGTTAAAAGTTACACGAGATAGGAGCCGACGTGAACGATAGCCAGATATTCAAGGTGAGAGGCAGAATGCAAACCTCAGATTTGGGTCTATGCACTGGAGAGGAAGGGAAAGTAAAATCAAAACCAAAAACCTTCGAAAGTCTTCTGATGCCACGTTTCTAAGCAGAATAGTGGTCAACTTCCTAATTTCAAGTTGTCACTTCCAGACCATTGATTTTCTACATTTGTTTGGGGATTCCTATCCTTCTTTGACTATCACGCCTTTAGATTATACCGTTTTCATCACTTCATCATTGCTGTTTTCTACCCATCACCAGGGCACTGACGTGCATTTGTGGAAGAATTAAACACTCCTCCAGATATTTTCTCGTGTCAGTTCTGGTAATCATCCTGGATGATTTCTACGTTCTCTTGGATGACACATCAGCACACTTCCTTGACTTCTACCCCAATGGTCTTCAGCTTCCCTCCCCTTTAGTTCATGGCTGGAAGTGGTGTTCAACTAGTACATCCTGGCTGTTAAAATAGTAAAATTCATGTGTGCTGGCTAGTGAATACTCACTGCCCAGACAAGAAGTTGCTTCCCTCTGCATGCACCTCCACTCCCCTGGGACCCTGCCAGCATTCCCCGTAGTCCAGCAACCACCGGGTTGACTCTGGTCCTGAGTAGAGGAACTCCAAGACTCCGCCACGGTGCTAGGGGCAGTAGGGCTAGAGCTGCCCACACCAGCCAT
This sequence comes from Avahi laniger, assembly GCA_963575035.1. NCBI lineage: Eukaryota > Metazoa > Chordata > Mammalia > Primates > Indriidae > Avahi > Avahi laniger. Next base: position 30,065 of record CAUYSK010121765.1, on the reverse strand, counting down.
CAAATGTTTTGAATGTCAGCCCTGTCCATGGTCACATACACAATTTTATCAACACTTGAGACTACTTCACCTTGGAAATTATATGCCCCTAAATTATATTCTAATCTCTCAATTCTGTCTTACTATTTATCTTATTCCTTGCTCCTCTTTTCCTGTTCTTCCACTGTGTTGAGTCCCACACTCCCTAGAGCACTCAGTCTATTAGCTTCTCTCTGCCTTCACTTCCTTCTCGACTAAATCGTGATCTATTATGTTAACTCCATCCTCTCCAACCCCATCTCTTCTTTTATTGTCCTGTCCTTCAACCACATCTGCTCTGTAAAATTTAAATTAAATTCAACCCACAATCTATCTTCTTCTTTGATCCTACAGCCACCTGAGCTTTGGAGAAAACTAGAGAAAACGAAGGAAGTCTACTTATCGTCGTGTACCTTTGTGCTGCCTGGTGGCTTTTACAAGTCATTGTGGCCTATTCTCTTGTCCCTTGTTATTTGTTCTGTATTCTTAGTTGTCTCCTCTGGTACCTAACCTGCCTCCCAGGACGGCCCCTTCACTTTCACCAGCGATGTTACTCCAATTTTAGAGAGAAACTTGATATTCTCTGGCAGGAATACACTCACCTTTATATTCTGCTACCTCAGGCATATGGAATGTTGGTCACTTCTTTATGTCCTTCCCTTCAGAGCCAAAGAAGCAGTTTCCTTCCATTGTCTAAGGCCAGGACCCATTTGCCATAATTTTTCCTATTTTATCCTTTTCCGTCTCCTCTCGGACTATCCTCCATCAGCAGTTTTGTCTTTCTTCTTCTCCACTGGGTCATTTCTCTTAGCTTGAATATGTGCTTATGCCCCTCCCTCATTAAAAAAGAGAGCCTAGTCTCTTTCCACCCAACGCCTCTTCTTGCTACCGCAGTTTCTTCTATTACCCAATCATTTTAGTTATTTCCTTGGCTCCCATTCACTCCCCCACCTCCTTAGAAGTCTTTTTCCAAAGTCACTGAAACCATGCTAGTTAAGGTCACCAATGTCTTCCTATTTGTCAAACGCAATGCACATTTTTTGGCTTTTATTTTACCTAACCTTTCTAAAGTGTGTGATGCTGTTGGCAATTTCCTCCTTCTTACGCCATTTTGCACACTTGACCCACAGTGTCTTCTGCTTTCCTTCCCGTATGCCCACTCCTCAGCTCCACTGACTTCATTTATCAGTGAAAGCATTTGTATTCTTCTGGATTATATGAGCCCTTGTTTCTTCAAATATCTCTCTTTCTCTGGATGATCTTATCGGTAATACAGTTTTAATAATAATCCTTGTGATATTTTCCTCTATGGAATATATCCAGCTAGCTAGTGATGAGGATGTTAAAATTAATAACAATCATGAATATTATTAGCTTTTACTAAGCACTTCCTTTCAGGCACTGTGGTAAGGTTTTTTCTTATATTAACTGATCCATTCCTCAAAATTCCTGATTCCCCCCTGCCCTCCCCACCCCACACACACCCCTTTACATGTAAGAGGAGAAGCTGCTTGCCCATGTCACACTGAAATTAAGTGACAGAGTTTGGCTTTAAATCCAGCTTATCTGACCCCAAAGCCACTTTACTAAGCCTCACATGGCCAAATTTAATTCATATCCCCCAAATTAGTCATCTTCTTATATAATCTGTTTTAACAAACATACAATTATCTGTAGCAAAACCCGAAACAGAAAACTTGAAGTCATCCTAGATTCTTCCCTTCTCCAAGCAGTAAGCCACCAAGTCCTGCTAAATTTTTGCACCTCTTCCCTTTTATTCTTATCCCATGGCTACTTCTTTAGTTCAGTGGTCTCATTATTTTCCTCCTGTCCCACTGAAAAAAAAGCTTCTCAATTGGATTTTGCACCTCCTTCTAGTCTTGGTGCCCTCCAATTTATCCTCCAGGAACTGTTTATCTTCTTATACCATATATCTGATTACATCACTCCCCTGATAAATCCCTAATGACTCCCCATGTCCTGGAGCAGTGTTTCTCAAAGTGAGTTTTGTGTATCACCTTCCATCAAAATGACCTAGAAAGCTTGTTAGAAAGTGGATTCTCAGGAACCACATTGGGAATTCTGAACTAGAATTAGTGGTGGTCAGACCTAGATTCTGTATGTTTAACAAGCTCCCTATGTGATTCTTTTTCACGCAATAATTTCAGAGCTTCTGGTCTCCAAATTAAGTGCAGACACGTCAGAATTGCGGACAAGTACCATCTAACCGACTCTGGCTTGTCTTCTTGCCCTCAATTCTTTCCACTCACCCACCTACACTCTGACTCTAATCACACCAGATTTTTACAGGTCCTCCTAACACGAAGCTTTCTCAAGTGTTGGTCATTTGGCAAGTTGCTGTGTGTGTTTATGTGAATGTATGTGCTGTACACCTTGAGTCCTCAATAGGCTGAAAGTTTCTTCCAAGACAGTGCTAATTATACAGTCATAGGATATCACCATTCAAAAAATACTATTCTAAGTTCAGGATGTAGTTATAGCTGAGAAAAATGTAATTAATGTGAACTTAGTACATAATTCATGCGGAGGTTCTTGAATCCCTTCAGCAATTTCTCCGTGGTTCATGACTGATTATCTGGTTGACAATTCATATAAGCTTTTCAGAGGGCATCTTCACCTTTGCTGGCATCTCTACCAATGAACATACAAAGGAGGTGGTATTCAAAAAGACTATTTTGGGCCCCTACTGAAAGCTCTAATCAGAGAAACATTAGAAGGAGTAACTGAATTGAAATCTCTATATGGTCTGTGTGTATTGACTTTTCAAACCCCCTATAACATAAACAATCCAGGGAAGGGAGGAATGCACATAATCATGTTTATGCATTAGCTGCTGAACTAAGCATTACTCTTCACAACAATTTTGTGTGTAAATGTGTAATTCTCCCTTTACAGAGGAGAAAAATGCTCTCAGAGATACCCAAGAGACTTGGGAAAGTCATCCAGCTAGTAGGTGACAAATCTGGAATCTGAAAGTTGGTCTCTTTACATCCTTTCTTCTATTGTACCTGTGTTGTCTGATTTTGGACTACATGTGTATGGAGATTTTGCTCTAATAAGCAAATTTACTTCAGACTTTTTTTCTGTGAGGGGTAGAAATATTCTATTGAGATTTTCCTGTAAAAGAGAATTTTACCCAGCACATATATTAGTTTGTTTCTCCCATTATCCAAGTTTTAGAAAAAACATTAAGGATACTATCTTTTTTAAATCTCCCTAGTGGCCCTTTAGGCCTTCAACAGCACAGAGGAGAGTAATACATTGCCTGCTACTTAGTGGGGGAGCCACTTAATGCTAATATCTCTTTGCCAGATGGGTTACCTGACCAGTGGTGACACATGGAGAAAACAAAATCTGGGGGTTAAAAGCAAGGATTTCCCTACACCCCTCCTTCCCCTCCCTCGCCAACACCCACTCCCTTTCCATGCCCCACTTCCAGGAAACTGGGACAGCTGGTTATCCATCTCATTTCCCTAACAGTTGCATGCTGACTCTGTCACCAAGCTGTGCATTTGCTAGAACAGTTGCTTTTCTTCATAAGACTGATGGGGAAGAGAAAGCAAAAGTACTGTGCATTGTTTTTCTTAAGGTTCATCATGCTCTTGTTTGTGTGTGTGTGTGCATGTGGGTGTGCATGTGTGTATGTCCCCTAAGTCAGGGGAAACTATTAGGAGAGAGCCAGATCTTTTTAATGAGCCTAGAGGTAATGCAAAATTCATGTGCTTTCACCTGCAGCTGGGCGAAGCCTGGTGCACAAACAGAAAGGGGAGGTGGGAAGGGTCTGTTATTTCTGATTTTGCTGAAGCAGGTACCCTGGCTGCTACTGGGCATCCTGACCCACTTGCTCATTTTTTAGGAAGAAGTAGATACTTTCGATGGGAGAAACTCAAGCATCAGATTTGCTCCTTGGAGCATTAATAAAAGGGCTCAGTTAGCTTCATCTCATTATTTTACTATGAGTATTGACTTTGGCCTAGAGTCATGTATAGATAAAATGGTGCAAGGGCTTGTCCTAAGTGATTACTCAGAATTACAAATCATTTCACGTGTAACTGAATACTGCAGTCTAGCTGGCACCCTGCCCCTTGCCTCTCCCCTCCCCTTTTTCTAATAGGAGCGCAAATCCAGCTTTGTCTGAAGAGGCAATTAATCTTATTCACTGAAAGCTGAATTTTAATTCACCAGCATGTGGAGGACATATTTGCCTATCACACAGAATTAGTTTAACAGAGAATTTAGAAAAAAAATATTGGAGGTCTTGGCATTCTTAGACAGGGAAAATATCTCGTAGAGATGTTCCTTTATTAGCCATCCACGCACTTACATACAAGCTTCTTTTTGTAATAATAAGTCTATTAGGGTAAACTGGGTTTATTTTGTATTTGTAAGTGGCTGATTACATTTTGTTTCATGTAAAAAAAAAAACCCACATGATATGAGTGTTTTGGAGAAAAATGAACATAAGGTGAGAAAGATAAATTTTAGTTCTCTAGTGATTCTAAAAGGCTATTATTTTTAAGGGCACAGTTTAGAGATGATCAGAAAAATAAAGAGACACATAAAAATACTAGACAGCCTACATACATCCAAATCAAACCGTATAGTAGGGTAAGTGCTAAGGTGCGAAGTAGACAGGTCTCTCAGCTGTACATTGGAGACTACCATGTAAAATTTGTTAGGCAAATACTGTGTTTCCCTAGGGTTTCTGCTGTGCTATATATTGACAATTTTCCCCTGAGCAAGACCTCAGTGTTTTGTCTGAGGTTTGTTTCACATGTAGACAAAGTGTTAAAAAAAAAAAAAAAAAAAAAAAAAACTTCCTGAAGCAGTTTCTTAGTTCAAGAGATTTGGACAAGAATATGATTTAATGCATGTCCATGCTTAGTTAGATATCAAATTCCCATAAGGTCAGAAAATACATTTCCTCCTGTTTCATACTTGTATTAAACACAGCACTCCTCAAAGGCTACATTATGGTACAGGCAGATATCAAAACATGTCTAACTGTCTCCTTTCCAGTGAAAGAGAGAATTTAATAAAAAAACAAGAGTACAGAGGATCTTGTATGCCAAGTAATTATTAGTATGGCTTAAATCTTAAGGGTTTACTCTTAGAGAGTTAAAAGGTGTTATTGGCTTTTCTGTGGCTCTTTCTTCAGTTATGATTGTCTAATACTCCTGGAATTAACCCTCATGGCATGATTACTTTTTTTGCTTCTTCCAGAAGTGCACAACTGAATACTTAATAATGAAGTAAGGACTCAGGGAACCACGGAATATCATGGAATGCTTTTCAAAATCTGTCCCAATGTTCTGAGAGTCTTTTTACTGTTGGTAGGTATGGAATGGGAGTGGGTGTGAGTAGGGAATCTATCAGATTAAATGTGCCTAGTGGTCACCAAATGTCATGGCATAACCGTTTAAACTGAGAGCAGGGCTATAAAGTCACTAAGCTTTATTGCTTTGTCAAACCATTTGCAGTGCTAAACCTGACAATTATTCTTAAAGGAAACAATTTAAAAATGCAAGGTTTTCACATTATTATCAGAAAATATCAATTTATGTAGTGTCAGTTTTGTAAAGATAGATTTTTGGAGTCCCAGTGTAAACTTTGCATTAAGTAAATAATGTTTGGAATTTAAATTGCAAAGAATTGGAATTTGGATAGGTGAAGGCTCAGAAACATGTATTTGCAAATAAACACTTGCAAACATTGCAAGACATGAGTGAGGCATTGAATGTACAGCACTGTTCAGCCATTATTTATTTACTTAACTTTTTGATAAGCTCTGCCACTATACAAGATGCTTAAGTGTATTTTGAGACATGTCCTCTTCTGCAATTCCTTTGCCTATTTTATGGTCAGATCTTCAGTGCTGAAATTATGTGACCTGAAAAAAAAGCGAAAGTAAGAAAAAATGAATGAAAAGGCAGAGCTTTAAATGTTTTTCGTGGCTTCTTAAAGAATATGAAAATATTCGATCTCCATTCTTCTCAGATACCACATGAAACATATACCATTTAGTGGAAGTGCTGGGTGATATTCAACTTTCCCCTTTCTCTCAGCTGTTCAGGTTCAGCAGTAGTGTCCTTTCCAGTAAAAAGGTGAAGAAGCCCTCTATCAGCACCTCCATGTGAATGGAGAACTTGTTTCTCCTGCAATGTAAAAATCCAGTTCTCCTTCAAGAGATGTGAAATCTTGCTCAGAATTCCTAATGAGACCTCAAATAAGTAGATACCATTTCCATGCAGAATTGTTCTTTCTAAGCCTGTAATCTCCCATCTAGATTGTCCTGATCATTCCCAAAGTCTGCCTATTGGTGGTCTATTTGTCAAGGTAAAACTAATTGATGTTTTTATGAATGTAAAACAAGTTCACTACAACCATGGCTAATGATGTTCCAAGCACAATCTTACGAGGCAGGTTCTATTATACTCATTTACAGATGAGAAACAGGGGCCCTATTAGTTATATATGTTATATAATTTGCTTGACATAGAGGAGATAAAATTCAAACAAGGATCTTTTGCCTCCAGAGACCACACTTTAAACTACTTTGGTAGTTTGCTTCTTTATAATCTATAAAGAATAAATAATTTCAATGGTTTACAAAATTAAAGGGACTAAAATGGAAAGCATAGAGAGAACTAAAGTCAGGAGAGGAATTTCTTTCCGTGTCTTAAAATCAAAATCTCTAAATTTCATCTCTGTTATAGCAGTAAATTAAGATCTTCATTACAGGATCCATATCTCTTACCACTCACAAAAATTAACTCAAGATGGATCACAGATTTAAATCTAAGCCATGAAACCATAAGAATTCTAGAAGAAAATGTTGGAAAACCTCTTCTAGATATTGGTCTAGGCAAAGAATTTATGAAAAAAAAAAAACCCAAGGGCAATCACAGCAACAACAAAAATAAATAAATGTGACTTGATTAAATTAAAATGCTTCTGCATAGCCAAGGAAACAATCAATAGAGCAAATAGACAACCTACAGAATGGAAAAAATATTTGCATGCTATACATCTGATAAAGGGCTAATAACCAGAACCTACAAAGAACTCAAGCAAATCAGCAAGACAAAAAATCAAACAACCCCATTAAGAAGCGGGCAAAAGACATGAACAGAAGCTTTTCAAAAGAAGATAGACTAATGGCCTATAAACATATGAAAAAAATGCTGAACATCACTAATCATCAGAGAAATGCAAATCAAAACCACAATGATATATCACCTAACCCCAGTGAGAATGGCTTTTATCAAAAAGTACAAAAACAATAGATGCTGGCATGGATGCGGAGAAAAAGGAACACTTATACACTGTTGGTGGGATTGCAAAATAGTGCAACTTCTATGGAAAATAGTATAGAGATTCCTCAAAGAACTAAAAGTAGACCTACCATTTGTTCCAACAATTCCACTTCTTTTCCTTTACTCAAAGGGGAAAAAAAGTCATTTTATGAAAAAGACACCTGCACTAGAATGTCTATTGCAGCACAACTCAAAATTGCAAAGATGTGAAATCAACCCAAGTGCCCATCAATTCATGAGTGGATTAATAAAATCTGGTATATGTATACCATGGAGTACTACTTAGCCATTAAAAAAATGAATTAATACCTCTTGCAACAATCTGGATAGAATTGGAGACCATTCTCCTAAGTGAAATATCTAAAGAATGGAAAAACAAACACCACATATACTATTATTGGAACTAACCGATCAGCATTCATGAACACAGATGAAAATAAAACTCAACAGAAATCATGCAGGTGGGAGAGGGGAGGAGGGAATGGGTGAAATCATCCCTAATGGGCACATTATATAGTATCTGTGTGATGGGCATACTTCTAACTTTGACTCAAGCAGTAAAAAAGCAATCCATGTAACCAAAACATTTGTACTCCTGTAATATTCTTAAATTAAAAAAAAAAACATTTTCATGTTTTTGCCTTAAATGTCTTGCCAAACAGCCCTCCATAGGATGTTTTAGGTCATAATTCATCAGAAAATCCAAAATATCCCAAACTGTATAGGATATTTTTTTCTTGTCATACAATGAGAAGTTTGAACATCAGTATCTCAGGGTTGAGTAATGTAGCAGTTGAATTACATCACCTAAGATCCAAATTCTATTTCCTTTCCCAATCTGCCATTTTCAACAGGACAAATATTGTTGCTATTGGTTTCAAAATGTCCACTCAGCTGGAGGTCTAACATCTCCATACACCAACACTAGAGGCAGAAAATGCAACTACTTTGATCTTTTGCGCTTTTGTTAAATAAATAAATCTTTCCTAGAAGTAAGTGTCTCTAGAATATTTCTCCTCACATGTCATATATCATCATCTAGAACTTGGTCACATGTTTACCCTGAAACCAACCACTGGTAAGGGGAATTGAACACTTCCCTCTGACTAATTGAGAAACGTTAATAATGATTTAACACAGTCATATTAGCTGGGTAGACTCTATAATAAAATCAAATCTCTACCATCATGGTACTCAGGTGAGTGACCTCCACCTGGTGTCCCATATACCAGCCCAGTGCTACAGAAGCAGGAAGAAGCAAAGCACAGGGGAGTAAGGAGTAGAAGACACTTCCTCTGCCAGTGCCCCTCCAGCACCTCTACTAACAAAGATTAACCTGATGCCAGTTGGCAAGGAAGAAATGTTCCAGTGTCACAAGCAGGCAATGAAGGGTGGCTGTGGAGATGAAAGGCAATAAATTGATAACTGGCACAGTTGACTTAACTGTCAACTCATAACTCTTTAATAAGAACCTCCTCAGATGCTGACAACATGAGAACCCAAGAAGGCTTTATGAAAAGAAAGGCTAACATGCAAAATATTTAGCTGGAGGATTTAGTTTAGAAGTTATGTTGTGTGTACTGAGAGCAATAGCAATTGTATTATTAATAGCTCAAAGAAATATGTTATAAGCCCCTATGTAATTTGCATGCTGTAAAAAAAATTGGTGACACAATTAGGAAAAAGTGGAGGAATTATTTACCCTAGAAGAATAGGTAGCTTTATGCCCAAGTCTAAATAATAGTGAGTTTCCACAATCTTAGTGATTGAAAAACAGGTTGGAGAAAGGAAAAGATAAAGGGAATATCAAGGTGTTCTGGATATTTCATTTGAGAGTCTAATATCCTAAGGTGTGTTTCAGCTCCTGTTCACCTGTAGTGCATCTGCGGAGAGAGGAGGAGTGGGCAATAAGCTGAGGTTTACCATCTATCCTTTCATTCATCTACTTAGTGAATACGTATCAGATGCACGCATGCGCTATGTGCCGTCAGGTGCTGGAATGGGAGTGAGGAGAGAATAACAGAAAACAACTCAGGAAGCTGAACAAGACCCTCCATAAGCTTGTAGGTCTTTGTCCTGGACAAATCAGGCAGACTCTGCCAACATTGGTGAGTTGTAATGCACTAATATATATGACTTTTTTAGGAGTTCCAACTGAAAATAGATGAAACGGGTTCAAGTTGTCTGTTAAAGTTCCAGAGTCCGTAACTGAGTTCTCTTAGGGAGGGGCTGCCTGTCTTTATTCCCTGCCCTTTCTTGGAAGATTTTTAAACCATAGAAGGTTTTCAGAGACAGTTCCCTTTCTAGGTACCTATGACTGTCATCAGTCATCTGATTTCTTAAGACATGTGGGAACCCAGCCTTCCACTGAAGGAAGGCAAATTCCGCCAGATTGTCTAAGCAGAACCGTATTCCTGTTCGAAAGAAGACTTAACTTTAATGATATTTCTATATAGTAACTTTTGACATCTGGTGAGGTCTAATAAAGCCACTTTATCCAATCCATTCTATGAACCAATTTTAAATAAGAAGTAGTTAAATTTATGTGTCCAGATGAGTATCCAAAAATTGTCTTCATAGGCCCTGAAGACAATTTTAATTTTTTTTTAGTAATACCTGTATTGTTAAAATAAGTAAAATGCCTGATAACATGACTATTTTGAATACTCCTGTGTATAATTACTCAAAAAGTGATTGACTTGATTTACACTTTAGAGTGATAAAAAAAGAGTCCCTTTCCCTCTGTATCAGTACCTGGTTAATGATACAGTTGATAGTGGTTGGAATAAAACTTTTTGGATGCCCAGCAATTTGAGATATGAAATATGGAGAAATGGGAAATCTACACTGTTGTCATTTACAGTATCCAAAAATCAAAAGGAGGGTGTGGAAGGGGAATGAGGGAAGAATGAGGAGAAGAGTGAAAGAGATGAAAATGAAGAAGTAGAAAAACTGAAGAAAGAGAAGCATGTATTATTTTGGAAATCCCAACAGGTCATTATAAAAGTTACAAAGGTAACTGCGGAAGAAAAGTCTAGCTATCTGTATGAAGAGATAATACCCTGGACACCTCTGAGAATTGAAACTGCTGACAATAGGATTTAAAATGATATCATATTTATTGGGAAATTGCATTGCTTCTACATTATTTCATGAAATGTATGTCTTTGGAGACTCTAGTTAACATGGTTTTGTTGATTATTATGTTGTTTTAACCTTCTGTGGTGAAAGAAATCTGGCAAACTAGCCACAGTATGGGACAGATCCTAAGGAGATTTACCAAAAGAAAGAAAGCTGTCTGCTCTCAACTCTGTACTTGGTGGCTGTCTTAGTCTATTTGGGCTGCTATAACAAAATACCATGAACAGAGTGGCTTATAAACGACATAAATTTATTTCTCACAGTTCTGAAGGCTGGGAAGTCCAAGATCCAGGCAACAGCAGAGTCAGTGTCTTTTCACAGTCTACTTTCTGGTTCATAAACGGTACCTTCTCACTCTGTCTCATATAGTGGAAGAGGAAAGAGGTCTCTCTCAGAATTCTTTTATAGGGGCACTAATCCTGTTCATGAGGGGTCCATTCTCATGATCTAATCCCTTTCCAAAGACCCAACTCCTAACACCATCACCTTGAGGTTAGGATTTCAACATACGAACAAACATTCAGATCATAGCAGTGGCCCTACCGAGAACATGATTGGAAACACTTCAAAAGCTTATAATATGCTACTGTCTCCTGAAATACACTGAACATTCAACTACATGATGCTCAATATTTGTTATATTATTATTATTGTGTGGAATATCAGATATAAATGATATGGCTATGGGGCATTAATTCTGTACCCTGAAAGTTGTATAGTTCTAGTGATGATATAAATCACTAATTATACATAGAAGGGGAAATCTAAGTAAACAAATTTCAAATAACACACAGGAAAACACAAAAGTGTTCTTATGAAAAGATTAAATAAAATGATTAGCAAAATGCAAAGAACTCGCAAATAATCCCTGTCTCTGTCTTATTTTTTTCCTGAAACTTTGTCTTTCTCCATCTCCTTAGAACAAGGTCCAGTGTGATTTAAGCCCTGAGCATATTTCCTCTTTCTTCCGTAGGGTGTAAACACAAGTTAATACAGTAAATACGTCTAGAAAATACAAATAATTTAGGTTACTTCAGAGTTCTATTTTTAAAGAAGTAAGATTATATTTTGTGGCAATTTCTGGTCTTTAAGAATATTGATTGAAGCTGAGTCCTTATTAGGAAATCAATATTTCTTTTATTCATATCTATGGAATTTAAACATAGCATATCCCTGCTGATGTCATGTAGTAATTATTCCACAAGTGCATATTGGATTAATGGTTTAAGTTATAATAAAAATGAAAAACAACGTTCAATCTAAACAAAAAATTGTCTATTTAATAAAAGAAACATAGGCTTTTATGTAAGTGGCTGTTGCTCAATTATGTAGATGAGTCCAGATTTGTCCTGTGATATAGGCACTAGACAATTTAAACATATTTCTTTTCTTTTTCATTGACACTTCGAGTCAATCAGCCTCACCTGGCTGAGTTATAGCTCAATGAAAAGGAATTCTGAAAATTTTCTCTTTGTTAGTTTCATGTCTGAAGTAAATACCATGGACCTTTAAAAATGTTATGATTTTCTCTTAAAACTCCCTTCACTAATATCATAACTACACTAATAAAAGCATAATGTATATTATTAGGTCTGAACTCTTGGCCATGGGTATCTGTGCATTTTAGAGATGGTGTCTGCACAAGTGTCATAAATGACCATTTTATAGATAGATAATGTTCTTAATCCATAATTCTTTATTGCTGATGCTTATTGCATTAGATGATGACCCTTAGCTATTAAGAGTCAGTTTTTAATATCACAACCATTTAGAAAGGTTAATGGACTCGGTTTTGCAACTTAACCTTTGGATGCTGCAGGTCGAAAGGTTATATTTGTGCACTAAACCGCCAGAAAATATCTACTTATTTTCATGTCTCTATGCACTTTTAGTAGTGTGGTTTTGTATAGTAACTGTTATTTACCAAATAAACTGGAAGAACCAGTGTGTGATATATAAGCTTCCAGAGCAGTGAGGTTCTTTTAAAATATACATTTCATATTTGGCTTCTATTATTTTTCATTTAGATATAGGAATTGAAATGTGAATAGATATAACTTAAATCAGTTGAGGAATATTTATTATGGCTGTTCAAAAAAAAATAAACCAAGATTATAATTCATAGTTTTCTTAGCTAGTTTGGAAAGTTCATATGCATTGTAATGAGGAACTGGTCATTTGGGAAAGTCACAAATTCCTTACAGATGATACCTGTTCACAGTCCAGAATTTTCCAAGGAATAAAAATAGGATCCATCTGGTTTTAGTTAATTCCACTTTAAAAATATAATTAAGGTTCCATGGTCATCATTTGTCATTTATCTGGCCACCCATTATTCATTATTCTTCCTAATATCACCTTATATTCCATTCCTAGTATCCCTTTTATTCCACTCATTCACGGTGAATTGGCTTTGTGGGAGGAAAATCCCAGGCACTCCCCTTTCGTTATGGAAATCAGAAGCTGGGCACGTAAATAGCCGCAATAATCACCTGGAACGAATTATACCTTCTTGTATCCACTCTGTTGTGTCTTCCCTGTATATTGACTCCGGGCTTGACCACGTGACTTGTTTTGGCCAATGGAACAAGCAAATATGATGCGAGCAGAGGCTGGAAAACTGCTTGCACATTGGATTTGCCCTCTCTTGCTTGCTGCTTTTAGAATCCAGCTACCATGTGAAAAAGCCTAGGCAATTATGTGTGATGAGAGACCCTGATCCAGTGGCTTCTGTGCAAAACTCATCATCACACGTGGGAGTGAGGCCATCCAGCACTAGTCAGTCCTCAGCTGATCTACCTATCCCCACTCCCCGTCATCGAACCTCTCATTGACTCTCCAAGCCTCTTGACAGTTTTCTAAGAAATTGCCTCTTACTAATTTAGGCAGAATTGGTCTCTACCATAACCAAGAATCCTACATAACATAGCTTCCTAAATTGGGACTTCATATTATTCTCAAGTAATTCATTTGCATTTTCAAACTACCATGAACATACTTACACACTTAGAAGCTAAATTATGAGTGAATTATGTGTATATTAATTTAGTTTTGGTTATCAAATATCCCTTACCAGGAAGTGGTTAGTAGAACTTTCTGTGAGCCAGACAGTGATATCAATTTAGCCGCTTCTGGGTAGGAACCTGAGTTTCCATTTCAGGTCTGTAAATTATGTAAGTTTCATGGAGCTCAGCCTGAAAGTTACTCAAAGAACAGTTACGACATTTAAAGACTTTGTGTCCTGGCAGCATTCTCCCTTTATTCTCTTGTACTTCTTTGTATGTCTATTTTTTTCCCTTTGTCCTATGTTTCTATCTTCTGTGCCCCATGGTGTCATGGGGTTACGCTCCTGAAAATTCCACCGTCCCTAGGACTTCCGCGTGTTGTCTTTAGCATTTCTTGCATGCCTCTGCTCTCTTCGCGTCTCAGAGCTCATCATCTGCTTTGTGCTATTGGAAACTGTGTGAAAATCATACCTTCCACTTTGTTCCTGACAGGTTAAAACTTCGCGCTGGTGGAAGTTTTATATATTCTCCTACTGGTGGCAAGGGCTGGTTTTCAGGCAAAAGACCATCAAGACCATCCCTCGCTTCAAAATTGTTTCTGTTAACCTAGACTCAAAGAATCCCCCAAATCAAACAAAAAGTCAGATTTTGAGGTTATCAAAATACCCAACCCCAGAATCACAGGGTTTTTACTATTAATTCATCACTGATACTCTATATGAATTACCCTAAAATATACTGTACTTTTTTCTTTCAGCTATAGCTATTCTCACAGGCTGAACTGCACAATAATTGTTGATAAATATTTCTGTTTTCACCACTTTGAAGACAGAAGCTGTATCTCATTGTCATTGCATTGCTTCAGTTCTTTAGTTCCAACCTGGAGTTGCTGATGTGCTGCCACACTGCGCCACGTGTGGGTATGTGCCTTTCATAGTAAGAAGATCCTGGCTCTCAGAGACGTCTGTCACCACAAAGAGGTAATCATGACACTGCTTAATACATAGATGATGCTTAATATATATTCATTGACTTGCAGTTAAATAAAGTATTAATAATTCTCCAAGATTGGAGAATTGCTCTTCATTCTAGAGCAAAGAAACCTGGAGTTTCTAATAGCATGTAACAATATCCATAGTAAAAGAAAAAGACAGACAATTCCCTTTTGATAAACGGATAGGCATTCCGTCAGAAAAGATGAGGGGCTGTGAGACGACACAGAAGAGGGATATGAAATCTCAAATCCACGAGAAAAAAGGGCCTTGGAAGGTTAAGTAACATTTCCCATTTTTTCCCCAGCATCACTCCACCAAAGCTATCACAATCTATTCCAAGACTGTAAATTTGGTATTTTGTACATTAGAAGGTACATTCAACTGACAATACGAGCAAATCCATTTTTATAACTTAACAATTTCTGTCAACATTTAAAAAATGTTTTCAGTATCCATTTCTTGGGAAACTCATAAAGTTGGCTTTCCTGTGTGTTCTTGGTTTCTGTTGTTTGTTCATTCTTTAACTATTTTTTCCTTCCATTTCAAGGAAAGCTGTTGGCCATTTTCTCACCTTCTTTGGCTTTGACTGTGATGCTAGGTGATTCAATATAATTAGGTGAGATTTTTATAGGCCCTCAAAGGCTAGCAAAATAATAAATGTGGCAGTTCAAATAATGGTAATCATAGTAGGTCAAGCAAAAAAAAAAAAAATCTCTTGGACTGGGATTGACAAACCCTAACATCAGAATTTGGAAACGCATCACATTTTCTTCTTTCTTTGTTACTTGTTTCTGGCTTTCTTACTTGCTTTTCTGCATCGCATAGGGATATTTGCATTCTGTCTCACCTGTTACTGATTTTTTCCATTTTAATTTTCAATGCACAGATTCTGCTTACTAAGAAAAGAAACAGAGACTTACATATTACTGCAAAAATGAATCCTCATCCTTGAGACTATATTTATTATAGACTCTTTAAAAAGGACACCTATTTCTCTGACCACTCTCTTTAAATCAAGAAGTCACAAGCTTCCTTGAAATGCTTTTATTCCTTCTGATTTTAAAAGTAATAGGTATATATTATAGAAAATTAGGAAACTATGGAAAAACACGAAGAAGAAAACATCCCATCCATTATTTATTCTCCTAGTGATAAAACTGTCATCCTTTTGTTTTGTACCCTTCCAGTCTTTTCTCTATGACTAGACACACACATGTATATGACATTTATACAACTGGAATCATGCAGGGGTTTTTTTACTAAATAATATGAAATACAAATTTCTTGACAATAAACATAAGGATTTGCAAAACCTTAAGTAATAAAATTTCAAATGGAGTCCTCTTATAATTACAACCTGGCAGAAATCTATTAAATTTCATAAGTGTTGATGGGAGTACAAATACTCTTTAGGTATAAATAGCTCTCACTGTTTTGATGGGAGCTAGTAAAAATTTTAACTACAGCATGTATAAAATAGGAACGATTTCAGATGGCCTCATGAGTAATGTCCTACAACCCATTTTGATATTTATTTATTTTCTAGGTGATTTTCAAGTCGTGCTCCTCTCTCAATCCTCCTCTAGCATTCTGTCTCTCATGACACTCAGTTGTTACTTATAACTGGTTGAATTAAACAAAAATAAAGCTCCCATGATTTTTCCTTTCTTTCTTTTTCTTTTGTTTTAAATGCAGCTTCATTCATTTTTTTCCCATCAACACTTCGAAATGTGGCTACTGAAAGATAACAAGGCTTGTTCCCGTAGCATGCCATAGCCTCTCTCTTTCTTCTCTGCTCACTGCTAACTCTTTTGTTTGTACAATATTCTTTTATTCTGAGCAATATAACATTTTAGTTCTTGTAATAAATGCCTTCATGTGAAGCAGTTCAGCTAAGAGAATGTTATTAGACTGTGCTCCCAGGCAGTGCACCTCCACACGATCAATACAAAGCTGGGCCTCAGCTCATTCCGTCTTTGCTTAAATTCCCTGCAAATGTGCAAGAGAAGCAGCAGAGGGTGTCATCAATCACGGGCCACTGTGACATATGCTGAAACCTGACCAGGGCCGAGATGTTTTAATAAGGCATCCATTAAAACCCTCAAATAAATTGCAATTTGAAAACAGAACATAATACCAGCCAAGTTTTCCTCATCCATCTTGTGGCATGTCATGTAATGTAATTGCGTTGTTAATTTATCCAAGAACTTTCTCAGTACAGTGTTTCGTTGGCACCGCTTAATTTCCCTGTAGACTATTTGTGTGTGCGTGTGTATGTGTGTGTGTGCATGTGCGTGTGTGAGAGAGAGAGAGAAAGCAAGAGAAAGAGCAAGCAATTGGAAGAGAAAAAAAAAAAAGACTGAGAATCTGTGTTTATTTCTGTGTGTTTGTATGTCCATTGGTTCCTTGGAGGAAACAGTCATGTTATGCTTAGCATGGCATTAGCCAGAGACATAGTCAGAAATGTGAAATGTTTGACATTTTATCAATGGCCCCTGAGCATCTCTTGCTGTCTCGCCAGCTCTGGCCTAGAGCAGGACCACCTTCCCCTGCTCAGCTAGCCATTGGTTTATGCCCCTCCAGGGTGGGATCACTCAGAGTGCCTGTGGATCCCATCAATAAATATTGACAAACGTGCTTAGGGGCCACTTAAGATCACCACACAATGACACTCACAACAGGCCGGTACTTATTTTGGTTCCCTAGCTCTTGGGTCATATGTGAAAAGTTTTGACAAGGGTAAGAGGAGTAAAAAGTTATAAATCAATAGTAGAGAATGAAAAAGTATTTCTCTGGAATAATGTCAAAATGATTAAATTGAAATATATATATATATTTAAGAGCTTGGAGGAAAGATATAGGCAGACGAGGGCTCGTATAGATTTCTTTGTCTTCTAAGCATAAATCTAAAAATAAGTAATGCTCTTCTTCACGTAGGGCTGCATCAGCAGATTCTTCACCTTTATTTATTCTTCTGGGTTTCCTTAATCAATCTGTTCTCTCATTTTCTATAAAAGAAGCCATTGGAAGGCAGAGGGTAAATCCACCCTATACATTCCGTCTCTATCTAGGATGTCACAGTAACCATGATGCCAATCAAATATTGGTTTAAAGCTGTCAAATGTCTTTTCTAGGCCTACTGTTACGAAGTGATAAGTTGCTGAACTAATGACAGAGGAGTGAAGATGGTGTGACAAAAGGGAAAATTCCACCATAAATCTACTTGTGTAGCTGCTATTTTATTATTAATCAAGAATAAAATTGTTATTTGAGACCCAGCAAAAACAGCCAAATAAATGTAAAGTGCACTAGTCAATAAACTGAGAGCCACTCTCTCGGTAGGTCCTTATAGAACTTGGCAACGTTCTAATGTGCTACCTGCATACAAACTATTCTTGTCCAAGGCTCCCACATATCACTATGCAAAACTATTAGACGATCTCTGAGTATCAAAGGTGCCAGGGAAAGCCAAATTAGTTTCTGCTTTCTGCTAATGGATGACCTTTGTGATTTGGATCAGGTGCTGAAATTCACTTAGTCAGAAAGGCAGGGGAGTGGGGAAAACTCTTAAAATAATTTTCTCTCCCTACAGAAAAGATGCCTGGCTACCACCTGCCCAATAAATGTCAATTGGGTTATTTTTTAAAAAGTAAAGAGCCTGATTCAAAAGCATTAGAAGCTGAGTTGAGAGGTGCAAGGGAGAAGGAGTGAAATTGCTTAAGAACATAAAGCCAAAAAAAAAAATAAAAAAAGAAAGCAAAACCATTGAAAATTAGATATGAGAATGGTTAGTTCTTTGCTAGGAGCTTTGTTAACACCTCTGTATTCTAAATAGATTCTTGAAGCTTTACTGAAATTTGAGCCGATTTATTATGCTAGTAGAAATCATGTTTGGTTTCTTATAGTTGAAAATATTTTGAGGTTTAGCTGAAATTTGTTTGGAACTGGGAGTGTAATACCCCAAGCAACATTCAAGGGATCAGGACCAACAGGAACTGGAACATACAAAACACTGTTTCTCTAGCTCCACGTAAGCCTGGCTTGCCAGCTTTCACATGCTTCTAATGTTAGCTCAAGCTTTCTGGCAGTCCCATTGTGAGCTCCATTTCGCAGGCATCCTCGCTATTTTGGCATTTTTATATTGGCCTTGCTTCTTTTTATTTCTTTGTCCAGAAATACAGTTATTTTAAAAACAGCTTAATTATTACTAGATGTGCTTTTTTAAAAAAAAGTTCCAGCTTCAGATGAATTCTTTTTTTTGCATTGATATTTAGCTACTATCCTTGAAATGCATGGAGGGAATAGGACATTAAAGACAGAGGACATGGACCTTTAATTCCTCTTGTGTATTGCAAGGGCAAGAATGAAATGTCAGTTCCCAAGGTGATTATATAGTGAATGTTGGCGAAAATGGAATAATTGTGTCCTACCCACGGTGTGAGAAATGTATACATGGGAGATAAAATTGTGAGGGGCCAGACGGTGTAGGGTAAGCACATGTACAGCACAAAAGAATTCAATTGGGTAGATGACACAGGTCTTTGGCCTTTGTGGAAATCAATGAACTGCTGTTTAGGTGTCTTTTTCAAAGCACAGGGACGTTAAAAGGATAAAGCCTTGACTCTCTGATCCACTGAGGTTTGCCAAGTTAACCCTAGGATATTTTTAAGAAAGTTGATTTGTTTTCCTTTTTGATTTCCTTTTTGTCTCAGCTTGCTTGAACTGATTTGCAATTCCTGCATCTATCGCTGCCCTTAGCTATGTGCACCATTATTCAGCCACCCTTTTTATAATTAAATTCTTCTCGAATTGCTTATAGGCCTGAGCTCCCTCCTTAACTTCAATCTGTAACCTCCTGTTTCTAAGTTAGTTAGTAAAATTGTATTGGGTACACCATGAATAACCTTTCTCGGCTGCTAAAATACCTGGGTCTGAATTCAATTTGAAGTTTCATCTTTGTACAAAATTCCCTGCAAACCTGTATGTGAATTCAAAGCTTGATCTATAAAAATCTTCTAACAATATCATTCTAATTTCAGAAGCCTGGTGAGATAAAGCCATGTGTTATGTTATAAACACCCCAACAAAAGAACTGTGATCTTACCATGTTTTTTTTTTTCCAACATAATTTTGTAAATGTTGTTGATTCTGCCTCACCATTTGGAGACTCGTGCATGTGTTACTCGTCCAAATTCCGGGCTTTAAAATTCCCTAGAGTCCCATAAGTTCTGCGTTTCTTAAAGAAATAGGTTACCTTCATCCCTACCCCCCACACTGCCCGCTCCTCCAAAAACAATCCCCATACGAAAGTGCCAATAAACTAACTCAGCCGCATACAATGATATTGTCAAGAAAACCTCAGGAGAAAACCATTTAAATTTCATGGCATAAATCTGAGCTCTTGGCCAACCTTCCCTTAGCAAGTGGAAAGCACAAGTCTCATGCTAATTCGCCACCAAACCTCGAGTTTTATGAAAGCTACATTTTATCTGTTTGGTTATTTGCAGTCACCGGAGAGTTGGAAAAGGAATATTAGCACCACTCACATTTTATTGTGAAAGTCACAGTACTTGGTTGACCCCCTTTTCAGGTCCTATTGAATTTCCTATACAAAGGAAATGAAAATGTTTTATATTTAATACAGCCACACATAACGAGAGGCTTAGTTATTACACAGAGAGCTGCAATTTTCTGCTTTTGTTTCAGCTATTACCGTGGAGCTGAAATTTCCAAGCACATTTTTTATGATTTGTTTACTGCTGGCTTTAGAGATGACAGTGAGGAGGAATGCCACCTTTATGCTACCTACTCTACAGAAAGAGGCTTTCTGTTTGCACTGATTTATCCTATGAAAGCGTGGTCCAGCTTTTTACTGATGTCCCAGTTTCTTGCAGACAGATACATTTTTAAAAGCCTAAAGGAAAAAGTGACTTGGCAGAAATCATGGAGTGAACAGACAGCTGTCCCCTGATTTTACTCTCAGGTCCTCTGATACTACAATGGCCAGAGAGAACGCTGGGCTGTCAGCATGTGCCAGGCCCCGGTGCCGACCACGTTACCTTTATTATTTTATTTAATCATTACAGCGATGACAGTTGAATAACGTGTAGTTATTATTACTAAACTCTTTCTATGGTTGAGGACACTGAAGCTCACAGAGATGCTCTAATTTGCCCAATGTTGCCTGGCTAATACATAGGTGATACAACTAGGATTGGAATCCAGGTCTGTCCGATTCTGCAGCTTGCTCCTCCCTCTTTTTTTGATAATAGTAGTCATATATTCTGTGTTAATTTTTCTTTTTAATTTTTTTTTTTAAGAAATGGGGCCTCACTGTGTTACCCAGGCTGGAGTGGAGTACAGGTGCAATTCTAGCTCACTCCAACTTCCAACTCCTGGGCTTAAATGATCCTCCCACCTCAGGCTCCCGAGTAGCTGAAACTACAGGCATGTGCCACCATACCTGGCTAATTTAAAAAAAAATGTTTGTAGAGACAGGGTAACACTATGTTGCCTGGGCTGGTCTCAAACTCCTAGGCTCAAATGATCCTCCTACCTCAACCTCCCAATCTGTGTTAATATTTTTAAATTTATTTTTCTTGTTTCTTCTTTATTTTACAATTTAAATTGATTTCCTTTTGAAAAGTAGTGTAATGAACACACATATAGCTCTTAGCTAGATTCACCAATTTTGCCATATTTGTTTTCCTTTTTCTTTTCTGTCTCTCTACATACACGAACACGTGCACATACACACATATTCATATATATATTCATGTACATGTGTGTATGTATGTTTATTTCAAATTATTTTTGCTAAATGATCTAAAAATCAGTTACTGTCATGATGATGATTTACCCCTAAACATAAGAGCATTTTCCCATTTTACCATGATATCATTGCCACACCATAAAAATGAGCATTCATTTACTGTTATCATCTAATATATAATCCATATGCAAATTTCTGAGATTTCTCACAAAATATGTCTATAACCTTTATTTACTTATTTTTGATCCAGGATCGAATCAATAGGGAGCCTGCCTGCCTGATGTCACTACCTATAGCCTCTCCAAAGTACTGGATGGAAAGGAGAATCTTCACAAGTTAAGAATTAACTAAAATCCTTGTGCCTAAGTGAAGCTATTATATTGATTTATATAATATCATAGTAGATATGTACATTCTACAGCTCCTTTCTGTTCTGACATTCTTGGAACCTATTATTCTTGACCTCTGGCTATCTAAAGAACGGAATAGTGAAATAATTCAGTGATTCTCTAAGCCACTCTACCACTGCTGAGTCTTGGAATTGTTGTGCCTGTCCTATTCAGTCTGAAGCTGTCTCTTTGTTACTCAAGTGAGCCTAAATTGGTTTTAGCAAGTATGTTCCTAAACAGTTAATTCAGGACACTGTAGGATTCAGAAGGCCATTATGAAGGGGGAAGAACAGGGGAAGGAGCAGGGGTGAGAAACCAGAAACTGGAGAAAACTAGAGAGATGTGAGGGAGAAGAGAAAGTGGTATCAGCATCTGGTCAATTAAATCTATAGCAAGAACAACATAGAAATAATGACCAAAATATATAGGATGCTTAGCATGCCTGGTGAAATAATGAGGGTTTTAAATGTTTTTTTTTTTTTCATTTGATCCTACAACAATTTTCCCAAACATGTTACTAGTACCCCCTCCCATTTTATGAAAGAATTACTGAGTCCTACACAGGTTAAGTATCTTGTCCAAAGTCACCTAGATAAGCCCTGCTTCAATTGTGCTCCTTTCTTCCCACAAGTTCTTGGTCACATGTCAGTGGTTGAGAATCTCATTTTTCTCTCTATTTTCACCACCACCACTTTAGTTTAAGCCAACTTCACCTCCAAACCAGATGCCTGCAGTGCCTTTCCACAGATTTCCTTACCCCCCGCCTCTCCCTCCTCCAGTCTACGCAACGGTCACAATGCTCTTCCCAGTGGTCTTTCTAAACGTGTCACTCCCTTGCTTGAAATCCTTCAGTGACTATCCATTACTTAGACTACTGGTTCCTAATCCTGCCTACACATGAAAATCACTGGGAAAGATTTACGGAACACTGATGGCTCCCTCAGAGATTCTGATTTCATTGTTCTGAGGGGGAAAGGGTGACCAGAAAAAATACAGGTTAATTTGAATTTCAAATAAATAACCACTTTTTATTATATGTCACAAATATTAGTGGGCATACTTGACTAAAAAAGTTGTTTATCTAAAATTCAAATGTAATTGGGTTTCCAATATATATATTTCCTAAATCTGGTTATGTGTTTGCATGTGTTGTGGAGAGTTGACGATGAATATTTAAAAAAGTTTTCGGGTAAGTCATGTTTACATCCAGCTTTAAAATCACTAGCTTGTAGGAAAAATTATAAATAAGATACAGGCTGGATGCAATGGTTCATGTCTATAGTTCTAGCACCTCGGGAGGCCGAGACAAGATGATCACTTGAGGACAGGAGTTCAAGACCAGCATGGGCAACATAGAGAGACCCCATCTTTACTAAAAAACAATTAGCCAGGTGTGGTGGCACATGCCTGCAGTGCCAGCTACTTGGGAGGCTAACCCTGGAGGATCACTTAAATCTAGGAGTTTGAGGTTGCAGTGAGCTATGATCATGCTCCAAAAGAAAAAAAAAAAAAATAGAACCTAAACTTCTTAGATAGAAGGTTAGGTTCTTAAATAGAACCTGAAAGACTGTTGGATGTAGAGCACTAAAACTAATTTTTAATGCTAGATCGCTATATGATATTTTGGCATATACCCTCAGAGAAGGATGAAGGATTGAGTGACAATGCTATAACAAAAGCTCTTCCATTTCATTCTACCTATTTGTGTGAACAAAGTTTTTTAGTTCTTATATCTATAAATGAGAAAAGGAATAGAATTAATATGGAACTCTGTTTCACTCTGGCAGTAGATTTCATCCATACATATGTGAATCAATTAAAAATGAAGCCAGACACATCCATCTTACTAAGAAATGCATGTCCAATGAAATAATGAAATGTATTGAATATAATTATTATTGTTGAGGTTAATAACAATTTCTCTGTTTTCACAATTTGTTTACTAATACAAATAGTATTTATGATAACCAATTCTGAAATATTTTTTTACTCTAGAGCCTTATACCAAAGGTAAATAAATAAAATTTTAATTTATATACATTGTTATTACAGAGAAGTAACACATGGTAATCAATAAAAGACCTTCAAGGATAAAAATATATGTATTAGAATAAAATTTAGTAGAGAATTGGAATAAACATACAATCTGAAGAGAAAAAGGAAAACTCTAACATTCCCAATTGTTGAAGACAATCTCTTTTATGTATTTTTGAAGTATATTATTGTAAATTGAAATCTCGATAATATTTAGGGGTTTCGTTTTATAAATGTCAATATTCACAGCAAGTCAGAAATTATAAAATGTGTGACTAACTTGTTATGAAAAGTTTTAGATATCAACTTAAAAGAAGACTTTCATAATTATTTCAGGGATTAGGAGAACAAAAATAATTGAAAAAATTCAAATACTAGGGAAAGAGATGGTTGTGAAGCTCTGAATTATCTTCTTCTGTCCATTAAGTGAGGTTCTGTAGCTACGGTCAGGTCTGCACTTAACTATGCTTATAAAAGCATCTGCCACACACCTCCTCCTGCTATGAGAACATGCAATAAAAATGCACCTGGAAAGCTGTATACTAGCATATTTTAAAAGGTACTGAACCTGGACCAAAACCAAAATGCTTCCTGATGCGATTATTTTACATTAAGATACAAATAATGCTAACAGAGAAGTTCAGTTCCCAAATGCTCACTGTTGAGAAACAAAGAACACACGTTGAGTTATTATGGAAATTCTTCTCTCCCTGGTTCCCTTATCATTTTTTTCCAATGGAATCCAATGAACATGATTAATATAAAACTTAGGGGGATTTGGCCAGAATCCAAATATACCCTAACCAGGGGGAGCCAGGGATGTGATACTCTGCTGACTCCACAGAAAATCCCTTTGCTCCTATTAAGAGGAGTTGAATAAGGAGTTAAGGATGAGCAGCTAAATTTTTTCCAGATGTGTTAGGAAATAGCATGTTCATGAATACAAATACACCTGGAAGTGGTCACCTATATAGGCTTTAAAGACTACATCAATATGCAGCCTTGACTAAAGGCAGACTAATGAACCAAATGACTGTAATTTCGGGCATTCTTAAAAAATAACAATAGCCAACAGTTTGAGTGCCTATGATGCGCTATCCTAAGTGCTTAACAAACACTGTTCTGGATGCATGACCCACATTAACTGGGGCAAACCTCACAACAAATCTAGTCATTGGACTAATATCAACCCCCTTTTACAGACGGGGAACCTGAGGCACAGAGAAGTTAAGGTCACTCAGCAGATAAGTGGCACAGCTGGGATTTGAATTCGGTCTGTTTGATTCTGGAGCCTTGAGCATAACCCCTATATAACACATTACTCTGTGGAAACTCTGCTGCTGTAGACAAAGAAATTTCTACTTCTTGAAGGTGGGTTTTTAAAAATATGGCAAGGGCAGATGGAGGAGGGGGTTCGGGATAGTTTGGCCCTCTGCCTAGAATTAAACATTCGCTAATTTTCTTTTGCTCTCTCTCTTATTTCTACGTCAGTTGCTCTACACAGTTATTTTATTATCATTATTTCTATCTGACATGCTGTGCAAGAACATCATGATTTAAAATATCTTAATAACAACCCAAAGAAAGGGACTTAAAAGTAACATTCAGAAAGAAAACAGATGGCCACCAAGTGCAAATTCTGAATTCTTATATTTTTGTATGGGGAGTAGATGTGGTTGGTAAAAGGTTATGCTAATAAGCAAAATGTTCTTGTATTGTTATGAGCTTATTATTTAAAAATCATTTCAGAGATCTTTAAAGTGTTAAAATAGTAATCAAAGTAGATTTTGGCAAAATAAATTCCAACTCTTCTTGAAGAAATTTATCTAATTTAAGCAGATTCTTGAGAATCACTTAAAAACTAAAAGATTAAATGTCACCAGTAGGATGGAACAACATCCATTCACTTAAGGTATATGCTGTTAGATTATATGTGAAAATATTAATACCAAGGCACTGTGTAAAGCTGGACCCCACACTGGAGCTAATTTTAAATCCCTGTTAACTTCCTGGGGAAAAGCTTAGTAAACAGGGCCAGGAAACTTGAATCCAGGATCCAAATTCTTGAGGCCTTTCTTGGACACCTTTGAACCTGGTCTTACAATATCCTCATCTCTCTTGATTGCTGGCTGGAGTTGACTTCATGGAAGTTCATGTCCTAGTCCCAGAGCCCCCCTGTCCTTTTCTTCACCCTTTTCTGAATGACAAATGTTTCCTTCCGTTTTGGCTGTGGAAATAGTGGTTTGGGATTAAAAAAAAAAAAAAAAGATAAGCAATCTCCAAGATCCCTTTTGCAATTCTACCATAAGGATTTATTCCCATTCCCGGTCTGGCCTTGTTGGTGTTATCCTCCTAATCCAGCTGTAGTGATGTATTGTACTGGCTGCCTGCCACACGCAAAAGTCTACCTCGGGACATCCTGCTGGAGGCAAAAGGCCAATCTGGCCTGCTTCTCGGCAGTTGGATTGACAAGCTAATACCCCAAGGACAATGATAATAGTATATATGTATATATTTAGAAACACACAAATATCTGTGCCATATATTCTGTGAGCTCAGTTTGTGTGTGTCTGTATATACATGTATCTACATTTTCTCAGATTTCCGATGTGCTATGAACTTCCTCTATTTTAATCTAATATAAAATTCATATGTCTCCAACCTCACTTTCTTTTCTCCTTAGTCTAAAAGCATGTTGCTCATTCTTCAATGTACTCTCGGAGCACAACTCTACCCTTCTTTACTGCATTGACATGTTTTCACTTTGAGAATCCTTAAAGTACTAACACACCTTCTGACATGCAAGTGGTAAGCGTGATGTTAAACATTAAGCTGTGTGTTTCTGGGTTACCCGTTCACACATCATTTTATTTTTATAAGCAAGTAGAGGAAATACCAGTCCAAATAGATAACAACATAAACCTTAAACTTCCAGACCTTGAGGTTTAGCATGGATTTGCCTCTATTCTATAAATCACTGTCTCAGATTCTACTAAATATAGCTAAGCGAGCTATATCAATATTTTGTCTGACAACACAGACACAGTTTGAAAACAAGCGAAGGAAAAAAAAGGTTACAAGTCCTGGAGATTCTTGGACGTTTCTCTAAATCTCCTGTGCAATTAGAGAAAGCAAATTTGGATGGATTTTAACAGATTAAAAAGAGAATTGTAATGAAGCCAGGATTTTCTCTTGAAGAATTTTTATTCAAAAAGTGTCTGGGATAACTGTGCACTAAGACAGCAATGTGTACTTCAAATGAAAAAAATAGTGGAAGCCAAAGGTTAGGGCCAGAAAACTGAAGAACTTCTAAAATAGTTCTTTCTTGATAATGAGATTATTTAAAAGCATAAATATGTACTGTAAATATTTTAAATATCAAAATAAGTCAATTAAATAACTTTTAACGTATTATCTGGTCCAAAAAATCTGTGCCATTCAACATATAGGCTTTCCGGTTTTTTTTTTTTTTTTAGAGATGGAATCTTGTTCCGTGGCCCAGGCTGGAGTGTGGTGGCACAATTGGCAATTGTAGCTCTTTGCAACCTCCAACTCCCGGGCTCAAGTGATCCTCCTCCTTCCACCTCCTAAGTAGCTAGGCCTACAGGCATGTGCCACCATGCCTAGCTAATTTTTAAATTTTTTGTAGAGACAGTGTTTCGTTATGTTGTCCAGGCTGGTCTTGAATTCCTAGCCTCTTGCCTCAGCCTCCCACAATCCGCTTAATTATCTTATTTTAGTGCTTTAACTTTCCTCACTGTTTTTGTTTGAGACTACCCTCTGATAATGATTCATTTTGCTCTGAAATTTTCCATCTAGAAAACATTTACAACAAGAATTTTGGCTTTACTGAAGCACTATATTTGAATCTTGTCTGCATTTCTTGTTTTTCATTTCAATGACAAAATGATACATATAGGTTATTATGAATGGAGTTTCATTCCAATGGCATTTAAGGTCATTGTGCATAGAATATTTCTTAAGTTTGAGATAGAATCAAAATAAGAAATTCTATTTTAGAAAGAAAAACTTGAAGCAATTTGAGGACAATTAATAATAAACCCCTATTTGTGAGTACAGTAGAAACACAAAATACAGTGATGATCAAAAGGTGAGTCAGGGAAACTTGGAGGATGTAAGATTTTGATTTAGACATTATATCCCAGTGATCATCATTCTTTACTATGGCATTTGTCTGTAAAATGGGAAGGCCTTCTTGTTTAATCTTATATAGTAAACTAAAATTCATATGTGTAATGCAGACCCTCTCTTAGAGGAAATCATTCCCTCCTTGGTGCTATTTCTGTGCTTTATACATGCATCCGTTGTTACATTAACCACACTCTGTTGTAATTTTGCTGTTTATATGTAGTGTTACTGTTCTTACCTGTGAACGCCTTGAGAGTAGAAACTATCTGTGAGTCCAGCACTTTGTACTGTGTCTTACTCAAAATAAATGTTTTATGAATTGGCGAGTGGATGGATGACTGATGAGTAACAATATTAAGCTGCATGTTTGACACTAAAAGTGAAAATACTGTGCTGAGACATTGACATCATATCAATTGTTTCATTACGGCTTCACTTAATTCCCCTTTCCCTTCAAATGACATTAAAAATAAGGGTTCTACTTTCAGTTCTATGAGGAATCTCCATACGGTTTTCCATAAATTGTCACTAATTGATGAGCACACATGTGCACGGAGGGAAGTAAAACTCAGTGGAAATCAACTGGTGGGGAGAAGGAAGGGAGGGGGAAAAACCTACCTAACGGGTACTATGAACACTGTTTGGGTGACGGGCACACCTATAGTTGGGACTCAAGCATTACAAAGTAATCCATGCAACCTAAAACATTTGTACCCCCTTAATATTTTGAAATTAAAAAAAAACTGCATAAGGGTTCTGAATAACATTTCCTTAAAAAGGCCCTTTTTTCTTTTAAGGGAACAGTAAGGAGGATTCGGAATGACATTTTCAAATAGCTTTCTTTTTAAAAAATATTACTACATAAGGCATTATGAAGTATTTGAAAGGATTTTATCCTCTTCAAAATAAATGCCTACAATGAAATGAGGATCCACCAGGGGATGTTAATGGCCAGTTGAGAACTCTTTGCAATCTGCTGAATAGAACTTAGACAAGTTGTATAGGGGCTATGAAATCTAAACTGTATGAGTAATATTTAGAATATATCAAGTCTAAGTTTTCCCTAACCCAAATTAATGATTTATTTATGATATCTGTCATAGCCAAAAATCTCTAGCTATTTTCTAACCAAAATTGGAAAAAAATTTTTTTTTTGCTAATCTTGAGGGCTGATTTTTGAAGAGGTACATAGAGCTTTATCATCTGTTAAAGAACCTGATTTTTGATTTGAGCTTTTTTTAACCTAATTGACTGGAATTTTTTAGAGTATTTTCAACATCCATGTAGATAAAATTATATATTTATTTGAAAAAAACTATTTATTTATAAAATATCTCTCTCTAGTTCCCTTGTATATTTGCTGCAAATTTGAAAAAAAAAAAGATTGTAAGCATTTTACTTGTAGCATTCTGGACTTTCATTACTACTACAATTGACACTGATCAAACACATATTTCACTCCCATTTATCAAAAAACTGTGATTCACCCAAAGTTGAATAGCAGGGAACTGCAAAATTAATTAGAACCTAAACCTTCCTTCCAACAGAACACCCTAACATAGGCTATTTGACCTTTTGGTATGATTGGCAACCCTAAAGCTGTAAGAAAATCTGTGGTAGAATATTTTCAGATTGTTTCCCAATAGAAAAAATTCATAAAAAAATTTGGAAATCATAACTATATTAGGTTCTCAACACTGGCTGCCAGCTCAGTCTTCTTATTTTCTATATAGCTATTTCAAGTTTCCACTACTTTTTTCAAGCCAATAGTCCACAGCCTCTCCTTGCAAAAAAATATGCTGAACTTCCAATTCTGTCAGGCTTACAGACATCTTATTCTTTTCACCTTCCATATTTTGATGTAAGTGGGTTGCACCCTCTTACTCAAGGCAGAGATGGCTAACTATCCTGCAGATCCCAAGCCTAGCCTTTCTCTGCCCGTCAGTGCCCTCAAAAATCTCTCTCTGCCATAGTTCAGATTGGATTTATCTTCAGCTTCAACCCCTTTACCAGCGTATTGATGTTTTCATATCTTTCAGACTTAAAAAATCTACTTGCTGGGCCGGGCGCAGTGGCTCACACCTGTAATCCTAGCTCTCTGGGAGGCCGAGGCGGGCGGATTGTTTGAGCTCAGGAGTTCGAAACCAGCCTGAGCAAGAGCGAGACCCCGTCTCTACTAAAATTGGAAAGAAATTAATTGGACAACTAAAAATATATAGAAAAAA
>CAUYSK010121758.1:0-13745 GCA_963575035.1 Avahi laniger | reverse complement strand
CCAATTAATTTCTTTCTATTTTTGGTAGAGATGGGGTCTCGCTCTTGCTCAGGCTGGTCTCGAACTCCTGAGCTCAGAACGATCCACCCACTTCGGCCTCCCAGAGTGCTAGGATTACAGGCGTGAGCCACCGCGCCCGGCAACTGTAACAATTTTGATACTCAGATTGTATCAGATCTGTCCAGTGGGAGCGCTCACAAGCTGGCGTCTGCGCCCTTTTGGGATGTTCAGCTGGATTCACACGGATACCTTGAATTCCAATCCAGCAACGCAGCGACTTCTTGTTCTCTTACTCTACATATTCACTGCTCCCTTCTCCGACAGTAAGAAACCAGGCTCCAGTTGTCTGTGACATATTTAGGTATTCGACCCATCTCCTTGTAAGTTAACTACTCTCTTATGGCTTGGACCGAATTGCTCAGGAAGAGAAGAGCAGGGCTGTGGGGAGATCCGCTGTCGGGATAAAATGCTCTCCTGGTTCCATTATAGGAAATCCTCCATCCTTTGGCCACCTCTGGAAGGACCCTGGCCTAGTGGTGTAGGGTGTGGACTTTGGAGTTGCTCAGATACCAATTCTCCTTCCACTCCTGGTGACCTTGGCTGGTCACTAACTCTGCTGAACCTCAGTTTCCTCATTCAGTCAAATGTGGACGATGGTAATATTAATACTTCATGGCTAGGAGGGCTGAAACGAGGCAAATAGACCACAACCATTCTCCTCCAGGGTCTTAGTCTACATTGGGGGAGGTGAGCACAGGCCAGGGGTTAACGTTAGACTTGCTGAGAGAGAGAAACTCGTCTAGGATATGCTGGGGGCAGAAGAGGGAGCTGTCACCAGCCCTGTGTGGCAGAGGTGTGCTTGGCAGGAAGGGCTTCAGTGAGAAAATGGAGGAGACTCTTGCAAAATTTGTTTCCCAGGGGCTGGGGAAGATGGAGGTGTTGCAGACAGAGAATCAGATCAACCTCTGCAAACAGGTATCAGAAAGAGCGTGACTGGGGTGGGCCACAGAGGGGAGCTATGATTGGCCGAATCCCAGAGCGGGCATGGGCTGTGGTTGTCTGAGCTGCTCTGGGAGCCCCAACAGCTGCAGGAGGAGGGGCGTGGGGCAGATCTAGCCTGGAGAGACTGTGGATTGGGTGGGGGGCAGTAGCCTGGGTGGAAGCCCAGGACAGTCTCCCCAAGGTGGCCCTGGGGGGGATAGTATTCTAGAAGGCATCCTTCCTTCCCCCTTCTGCCCCAGCGCCTTCACTGCCAGAGAGGCTGGCTGGCTGGGTTTCATTCCCCCAGCCCTTATGATGGTATTGCAAAGACAGCGTGGGGGACGGTCCCGTTCTCACTCCGGAGTCCCACTGTCTGGGTTTGAATCCTAGCTCTGCCACTTTTTGGCTTATCATTTGCAAGGAAAACTACTCAGCTTTCCTGTAGGTATTTAAATTTGTAGGTATTAAAAAAGCCTTGTGGACCCCTCTCCCCTGCTCCCCTCTCCCAGCCAGTGCCAGGCAAGTGGTAGCTAGTAGTATTTTACGGTGAAGACTGAGGAACTGAAAGCAGAAGTGCCGTTGTGCTTCTGTAGCAACAGGCCTGGCAGGTTACAATGCCTTAAAAAAAAGGTGGCGGGGTTGGAGTTGGGGGTTGGAGGATGCTAACAGGGACATGCAGAGTTTGGGAAAAATGGATTTTTAGCTTTAACTGTGTGTCATTTTGCAGTGAGCATGACTTTGAATACTTAGGAGTAGCTGCAAACACCACAAAGCCAGGTGATTTATGCTGTCCTTCCTGCTTTTCGTTGGCGCCTGCTTGGGAGCAGTCCTCATGATTAGGCATAGCCTGGCCACTTAGCCACGTTCTTCTCATAGTTGGATGCGGTTAGGGTTAGCGCCTGGTACCCACCAGATAGTAGATCCGAGGTTCCCTTGAGCTTTTGTGTGGCCGGGGAAAGCAAAATTCCTGTAGGTGTGTCTCAGTGTGGTGTTTTGATGCCTGTGAATTACCAAATGCACTTAACAGGTTCACCGGCTTTGTTTTGAGTAATTATCCTTTGAGTGGTGTTGTCTGAGGTTGCTCGTTGTTTATTCTGACATTGGGGCAGGCATAATTGCTTTGACTTACAAACATTAATTATTGCAGTCATTGGAAGCTGTTTGAGGGGTACTTGCCACCTACTCAATGATTTGCTTTCTCTCCCGATGCTTTTAAAGAAAACCACAGGGCAGCCAGCAGGCGTATTTGGGGCTGGGAGTGGGAGTCGGCAGGGCTTTGTGGAATCGGACAGATGAATATCTGAATACTTCTCTCCGTCTCCACGGCCACCACCCCAGCCCTCCCAGTCCTGGCCGCCAGCGTTTCTTGCCTGGATTGACCACAGTGGCCTTGTGATCTGCCAGCTTCTCCTGTTTCCATCCCAGGCTTGTTTTGCTCTTCCTGCATAGCATGTCTGCATTCCCCAGCTCAACACCTTTCCCTGGCTGCCCTGCACGCTAAGAAACACACCCACACTGCTTGTCGTGGCCCCAGGGGCCTGCATGATTCATGGCCTATTCCGGCCTTCCTGGCTTCCCCAGGTGCCAGGGCCCTGGCAGGCCTTGGCTTTTTCCTGCCTCTTTTTTCTGCCCAGAACCCCGTACTGGAAGTATCTCCCGTGCCAAGAGCTTGTCGGAAATGCCGAGTCCCAGGCCCTGCTCCAGCCGCTCCAAGACAGAATCTGCATTTAACAAGACCCGCAGTGGTTTGTGGGCTCCCAGCACAGCACCCCCACTTTCACGTGCTGCGCTGCTCACCTCCTCCAGGTCCTGTGCTGTCTGTCACCTTCCAGAAAGGCCCTCTCAGACTCTGCTTTGTCAAACGCTCCCTCACTCCGTATCTCTTGCTGTATTTTTGATGTACGCTTTTATCCAAAACCACGTTACTTACTCGTTGACTGGCTGGACCACATCCCCTTTGTGAGGGTCCCCTCCATGAGGGTGGGGACTGCGTCTGTCTTGCTTCCCCTCCATTCTGTTGTCTAAATGGGGGCTGGTACGTAGGAGGTTTCAGAAGAGCGTTGGTTGGGTGAGTTCTGTGTGTGCTGCAATAATCCTGTGAGGTCCTTAGCGTCTCCCGTTATTTAGGTGAGAAAACTGAGGTACAGAGAGTGACATTGGCTTTGTGCACTTTTGGCTAGATGTGAAGTAACTCAGGCTGCCAGAATTGCACTTTGTCAAACAAGGGAATTGGAGGGTCAGAGAAAGTTAGTTTACTTTGGCCAAACTATTTGACCACTCTGTAATTCTTACCTCTCTGCTCCTAGGCTCAAAACTGGGAATAAAAATACCTCGTAGGGTGGTTGTGAGGATTAAACAAACTACATGTGTAAAGCTGTGTATGATCAGTTGCTGTAACAAGTTACCCTCAAATTTAGCAGATTAACTCATTGACTGCCACATTAGAGAAATTTTTTTTTCTTTGGGGCCATGGTGTTTTATTATGAAAACAGAATAAAAACTTTGAAAGCAAAACAATCCTTTCTAATTTAAGGAAAAATTTGTTATTTTGTTTTCTATGTTTTTTCCAATAAAAAGTAATATAAAAACTTAAATTAACAATGTAAAAAGTAATGTGAAAACTTGAAAAATAATTCGTAAGGGTAGAGTGTTTTTCTTGACTTGTCAGACTTGATTGTAACTTAAAGGCAAACATAAATAGAAAAACAAAAGTTATTGACTTCTATTCATTTAATCCGTGTTTTTAGAATTAAATTGTTGATGTTAGTTGTAACAATAAGAACATCAACAAGGTACGATTTCCATGAACCAGCTGCAGGGTTTTGCCCAGGTTTTGCTTCACGAGGCCCTGGGCTCAAAACTCTAGTGTGAGTTAAATACAACTCACATGGCAGCTAATGTGTTAAACAATACTTGCATTATTTCATAGTTCCTGGGGGTCAGGAGTCTGGACATGGCTTAGCGGGGTGCCTCTTATCGGGTCTCAGGAGGTTGCTGTCAGGTGCTGGATGGAGCTAGTCATTTCAAGGCTTGACCGGGGCTGGCGCATCTGCTTCCAGGCTCACGCGTGGTTGCTGGAAGGCCTCATTCTTTGCCATGTGGGCCTCTCCGCAGGCTGCCAGTGTCCTCACGATGGGACAGCTGGTAATCCAGGTCGCAGAGACAGAGCACAGGCCAGAGGGCATCCGAGGTGGGTGTCATAGTCTTTTTATAACTGATCTCAGAAGTGACAGCCTTTCGCTTCTGCCATCAGAGGTATGTAAGTCCAGTTCACACTCGGGAAGTGAGGATTACGTGCGCTTATTGATACCAGGATCTCTGAGGCACCACAGAAGCGTTTAGGATGGCACTGTCCTTGACACCCACCCAGTGAGTACCGTGTATAAGTCTAGTTTTCTGTGTCACCCCTTCCAGGTGAGTTCGCTGCATCACAGTCACCAGGGCTGATCTTCTGTCTCCCACCAGGCACTGAACCCCAGAAAGGCAGATCCGTGGCCATCTTGGGCACCCTCCTGTCTTCTCTGCCCAGCCCTCGTTCAGCGATGCTTTTTGATAACCTGTTAACAGAACCAGCATCAGAGTGACACATCCTGGTTGTAAAGGCACAATTCGCTTTTGAGCATTCTGGGGAAAGCAAACCACTTAAAGGCTAAGCCCACGTTGTGAACTTGAGTCTTATGTGACCTGAATCTTACATGTTATTCCTAAAGATGAACTATATCATTAATTGCATGCTTCTCGGTGTTGAGCACTGACCACGGCACTCCACACTCACTATGTCTAACCATCTGGTCCTACAAGGGTCTTTTTCTCTCCGTTTGGAGCTGAGGCATCCCAAAGAAGCCAAGAACGGTTGGCCCACGGCCCAGCGGGGTGGGGCAGGGTTGATATTTGAACCCAGCCCTGTGTGACTCCGGAGCCGAACATCTCGTTTTCTCTTGTGGCATCATATATATAAAGAATACAGTGTTTTAAAGCGAAAGCCCACCGAAAGGTAAGCTCCGATACCGATTCGAACACACTGCAAACAAATTAAGATAACTGGGAGCATGGACTGGATGTTTGATGTTTGGTTAATGCTTTAGGTGTGACACCGGTTTTGGCATAGCCCATGCTGTGGGCAACCGAATGCAGTGTTTGGTAGAGATTAAATCTAGTCACGTGGCTATGTTCGTTCCCTGCTCTGTTGCATATGAATTTGAAGCCATGCTCTAGATGCGAGCAGGCAATTTTCAAAGAATTAAAATGTAATAAAACAGTTGAACCTAGGCTTGACCATAAGCTGGTGTTTGATTCTGAAGTTAGGTCTCAGGAAGGAAACCTTAGGGCTTCCATTGAATCTGTCGGTTCTCATTGTGCTGAGTTTGCACGGGAGCGCTGTGAACGGAGATTTCTGTGTGACAGAAGCCTGAGCAAATCAGGCTTGACTCGGATCGTTTAGCCGAGATGTCCTAAAATGATTCTTGTTTATGGCTCACTGAGTCTTTGAGGCCACATTTCCAACTGAGTTTCAAATTGATGACAGGCCTCCCCTTTCCCTGAAGCTATAGTCAAAGCTGCACCATTGTTTATAGTAACATTTGCCTAATCCTCTTTCTTAAACCTAGAGGGATGTTAATCACAGAGACAGAAAGCAGAACGGCAGTTGCAGGGGCTGGGGGAGGTGGGGAATAGGGAATTGTTTAATGCGTACAGAGTTCCAGTTTTGCAAGATGAAAGTTCTAGAGATGGATGGTGGTGATGGCTGTACAACAGTGTGAATGTACTTAACACTGCTGAACTGTGCACTTAAAAATGGTTAAGATCGTGGATTTTGTTGTGTGTATTTACCACAATTAAAAAAAACAAAACAAAACAGAAGCTGGGTGCAGTGGCTCACACCTGTAATCCTAGCTTTCTTGGAGGCCGAGGCCAGCCTGAGCAAGACCCCTGTCTCTTATAAAAAAAATAGAAAAATTAGCTGGGCATGGTGCCTGTAATCTCAGCTACTCGGGAGGCTGAGGCAGGAGGATCTCTTGAGCCCAGGAGTTTGAGGTTGTTGTGAGCTAGGCTGACGCCACTGCACTCTACCCAGGGCAACAGAGCAAGACTCTGTCTCAAAACAAACAAACAAACAAACAACCCCCCCTTCCATACTATTTTCTAGAGTGGCTGAACTACTTTTGTTTCCACCCGTGATGTATGAGAGTTCCACCTCTTCCATATTCCCCATGGCACTTAGTGTTGGCATTAAAATTTTTTTCTAACCATTTTAATACATTCGTAGTGGTATTGCACTATGATTTCGGTTTGTATTTGACTAATGATGTTGAACAACTTTTCATGTGCTTATTTACTGTCTGTGTGTCTTCTTTGTTTATATGTCCAAATCTTCCTCCCTTCCCTTTTTTATTGGGCAATTTCGTTAATTTTATAAGTTCTTTATATATTTTGGATCTAAGTCCTTGATTGTCTATATAACTTGTAAATATTCCAGTCTGTAGCTTGTCTTTTCATGCTCTTAACAATATCCAATTTAACATTCCTGTTACGGATCATGGTTTTGGTATTTATAACTAAGAACACTGAGTAACTCTAGGTGGGTTAGACATGATTTTCTTCTAAACGTGTGTAGTTTTGTTTTACATTTGTTTGTGATCTGATTTAACATTTCTGTAAGGCATGAGGTGTTCGTTGAAGTTCATCTTTTTGCATGTGAATATCCAGTTGGTCCAAAACCATGTATTGAAAAGACTGGTCTTTCTCCTGAATGGCTTTTGTACCTTTGTCAAGAATTACTCGACCGACCGTGTTTGTATGAGTCTATTCCTTAACCTTTTGTTCTGTTCTATTGGTCTGTGTCTATCCTCCATCACCTTAATTGCTGTAGCTTTATGGTAAGTTTTAAAATTGGGATAGAGTCCTCCAACTTCGTCTTTCTTTTTCAAAATGATTTTGGCTATTTTGGTTTCTTTGTCATTTATGTGAATTTCACAATCAACTAGTCTGTATCTAAGACAAGTCCTGCAGGGATTTTGGTTGGGCTTGCATTAAATCTATAGATCAATTTGGAAATAATCGACATGTTAATTATTTTGAGTCTTCTAAGCCATGAACCTGGTGTCTCCATCTATTTAGTTCTTCTTTGACTTCTTTTGTAAGTATTTTTGTAGTGTTCAGCATACAGATCCTGGACACATTTTTATATTTTTATTTATATATATTTATATATTTATATTTAAAACTATTTTATCTTTTGGAGGTATCATAAATGATTCTTTTTATAATTTTATTTTCTAATTGTTCATTGATAGTGTATAGAAATATAGTTACTGTTCATGTTTGACCTTGTATCCCATGACCTTGAAAAACTCATTCTGGGACCTTTGTTGTAGATTCTTGAAATTTTATGTGCAGACATTCCTGTCATTTGTGCATAGGGACAGTTTTAGTTCTTCCTTTCCAACCTGTATGCTTATTTTCGGCACAGGGGTTGGAGGGGCGTATTTCACAGGCTAGAACCCGCTGTGCCGAACGTGAGCGGCAGAGGAAGCCCTCCTCTGCCTTGTTCACAGCTTTGGGGGCAAAACATAATTTCACCATTAAGAGTGATGTAGGATTTTTTGGTATATCTAACCTTATTCTTAATACATTTTTTAAGTATTCTGATAAACTGTGTTGTTGGAAAGCTAAAGAATTTTTCTTCTAATTTCATTATCCAGACGTAAACACTGTTAACATACAAATATATACCTGCAAATATGCGTAAGGGATTGTAGTAAATATGCTTTGTTCTCTGCTGCATTTGCTTATCGGCGTATTGTAAATGTTCATCTATTGCAATAAACATGTCTATCATAACTTTGAGGGTTGTATAGTGTCCTGTTACAGGAGGATGTACCATAATTTACTCCTACCTTATCAAACATTTAATTTTTAGCCAGTTTCTTTCTGTTACATTCACAACTTCCGCATGTATATGTCTTTAAGACTTCCCCTCCTCCTTTTCTGCATACGGTTTCCTAGAAGTGGAGTTACTGGGTCAGAGGGTACATAGTTCTTGAGGCTGTTGATTCACATTACCTGAAGCTCACCTATGACCAACTACTTACAGTTAGGAGATGTCTGAGGGGGTTGGTAGCAGAGGCTTCAGCTATATAACCCTTGGAAAGTTTCTTAACCTCTTTCAGCAAAGCCAGCTGATCAGGAGAGTCTTGTTCACATTTGCACAAGAATCTTAACCAACCAAGAGATTCTGAAGAGCTGTGCTGACCAGCCCACATTTTCTGATGGAATCTTTGAAGGCTTTAAGTTTTCAACTTTATCCTGTTTACTTAATTCCCTAAATTTATATGACATTATGTGAGGCTTTGGAATTAAAGGGTATGGGTTTAAATCCCTGGTTTGAGTGTGTGTTTGGCTCTCTGGGCCTCAACTTTCCCATCTGCAAAATGGATACAGTCCAGCTAACCTCGCGGTGTATTGTTCATGTTCTAATGAGACAAAGTATGTGCCAGAGAAGAGAAAGATGTGAACTTGGAGAGGCTTGAGTGCATTGTACAGCCCACATCAGGGAATATTTTCCCTCTCACAGACCTTTTCAGGACTTGTTAGTTGTTTAGCTTCAGACATTTGGTGTTCCTGTCACAGATGGGGAGAGAGTGCAGAGCCTATGGAAACGCCCATGGCTGGCTTTGTCTGGGATGAGGGGATACTTAAGTGGCCCCTTCGTGGTTTACTTTCTCTAAAGTTTCTGAGATGAATGTAGAGTCCTCGGCGAATACCTAAGGAGTTGGTAGTTTCCGCTTTTGATCCTGATGTTCTTTCTGCCAGAGTATAGTGCCAAAAAGCAAAATAGAAAGTGTTGCCTTCGTGGGCTGAGGTGTAGTCAGATGCGCTGAGAACAGACACAGACCCGGTGACGACTTGTACCGTGTTTTTTAACTCAGTGTGTGGCATGTCCATACCAAGCAGTAGTATTTCCATCTGTAAATAGGCTGAGCTAGAGGCTGACTGTGGTGAATTGTTGAATGAGGCAACCCAGTTGCAGAAAAATTGATGATGGGATCCTGTTTTAGGCCGGACGCGGTGGCTCACGCCTGTAATCCTAGCACTTTGGGAGACCGAGGTGGGCGGATTGTTGAGCTCAGGAGTTTGAGACCAGCCCGAGCAAAAGCGAGACCGTCTCTACTAAAAAAAATAGAAAGAAGTTAGCTGGACAACTAAAAATATATAGAAAAAATTAGCCGGGCATGGTGGCGCATGCCTGTAGTCCCAGCTACTTGGGAGGCTGAGACAGGAGGATCGCTTGAGTCCAGGAGTTTGAAATTGCAGTGAGCTAGGCTGACGCCATGGTACTCTAGCCAGGGCAACAGAGTGAGACTCTGTCTCAAAAAAAAAAAAAAGAAAGAAAGGATCCCGTTTTATAAAGTCAGCTGTGTGAGCACACTGGGTGGTGGTGATTGTCTGAGCATGGAGGAAGGCATGAAACGTACACACCACGTTTTTACCGTTGGTTACCATGAGGAGGGGATGAGCGGAGCAGTAAACAAGGGAAAGAAGACTTCAAACAAACAAATTAATGGTGCATGGAAATGTTTCGTCCTTGAAAACTATACTTAGGGTGTGTGTGCATACCCCGGGGAAGTAGGATAGATGGATATAAAATGTTAATGGGGTTTATTTCAAGGTATTGGGGTTTCATCTCATTTTTGTGTTCCTTCTTAAATGTGTTCTGATTGTGTGAGTATTTTGCAGTGATCATTTTTAATTTTATAATTTTAGAAGCAACCCAGTCTTAAGCTCTTCTCATTGCTAGGAAAGAACCATTTTTCTATCATATTTAAAGGCACTCAGGCTCAAGACCTGGGGGTAGGGAGTGGGGGCACAGGCAGAAAATGCGGAAGAGGCTCCTCGGTCTGGCATAGCTGGCGAGAAACCAAGTCGGAATCCCAAAGGAGGTGGAGAAAAGCTCTTGTGGGCCTTGGGGCAGGAAGACCTGGCTTTGGATCTTGGCATTATGTCTCATTGGTGGCCCTGTGGCCTTGGTCAGAGAACTTACCTATCCAACTCCTCTCCTATAAAATGAGAATACAACAGGCTGGTTGTGCATTTCTCCACTGAGTGAAGCATGGATGGATAAATGAATGCATGCTCGATTCAGTGAGACGTGTGAAGTCTGAGTACTCAACAAGTGGCAGTTTTCTCCCCTGGTCCTCAGCTTCCATCCTCAGCTGGTGTATGCAGGGGGTGAATGCAGTAGGTGGGGTCCTGTCGTAGCCTGGGTTCTGTGTTCTGTGGTATGTAGTCTTGCATGGGGT
This sequence comes from Avahi laniger, assembly GCA_963575035.1. Lineage (NCBI taxonomy): Eukaryota > Metazoa > Chordata > Mammalia > Primates > Indriidae > Avahi > Avahi laniger. Next base: position 3,465 of record CAUYSK010121758.1, on the reverse strand, counting down.
GGATGTGGAATTGGTCAGCTGCTTCTCTTCTTTATGCCTCAGTTTCCTCATCTACTTGGTATGTGCTTCTGTAAATGGAGAGAATATTACAGAGTTTGCCCGACACCGCACTGGGCATCTAACAGATTGATGGATTCAAACAGCCTGAGCATAGCATGTGTCAATATTCTGAATTTTGGGGCACTAGAACCGGTTCATGCTTATCTCCATCATGTAAGAACAGTTCTTGAAGTCACTCTGCAAACGTGTCTTTGGTAATAGTCTTTTCCACCGATGATCTCTAAAACATGAGAATATATTAATGTTTATAAGATGCAAATTATGTGCTTTTATTTACACAGATTCCTCCCCACCTTGGGTGCGAATTGCCAATTTTTAAATGTATTTTTTAACATTCTTGTACCTGCAGAGAAAACGAGGTGCTCAAAGTCCAGCTGAAGAAATATGTAGGAGCTGTCCAGATGCTGAAAAGAGAAGGTCAAACAGCTGAAGGTGAGGGGGACACTGAGTCTGGGTGGGGAGGGGCTGAGCGTTTTCCTTACCCTCTGTGCCTGGTATGTGGTAGGCATTTGACATGTCATGAGTGCATACGTGGATGAATGGGGAAAATGGTGCTGGTCGGGATCCTGGAAAACAGGAGGAAAATCCTGCTGTGTATTGTTGTTAAATGTGTAACTATTAACAATTATGGTAAGACTCACCAGACTATCAGCAATAGTCATATCAGCCTGTGTACTTAAGGACTTTTATGTCCAGAATCTTGAGACACTTGCAACGCAGGAAACCTTCTGGTGTGTTGCTTGTGCGTCAGGCCAGGCGTGCAAGCAACAGAATGCCAAAGTGATGGAGAATCAGAGCTCTGCACTTAGGCTGACCAGATTCCAATCCCCAGCTCTGGTTAAGTTTCTTATTCTCTGTGTACCTTGGTTTTCTGGTCTGTAGAATGGGCTTAGTTGACAGCACCTGCCTCATGAACAATCCACATAGACATCTTTGCATAATGCCTACAATAGGGTAAGTATGGATAAATTGTAGCTATTACTGTTGTTGATATTATTAGTCAGAAATACACATAGACAGAAAAACAATCACTTCACGAGGATCTTGTTAAACGAGGTGGTGCCATGTGCTTCCTCTCTCTGCACTTCGGGTACGGTTTACCTGTCCTGAATCTCCTGAAATGTTTCTCAGGTCAGCCTGAAGAAAGGGGACTTAACTTTTGCAGCCCTCAGCTAACCGAGTGTGACAAAATTTTGTTGAAGAAAGATGAGCTCTTGGAGTGTGGACATTTTAACCAAGGTGGACACTCCACACTCGCAGGCCTTGGCTGGCAGCCACACTAGGAGTTATTGCCCCATGTGTGCGAGGAAGCATCACACTGATGTCATGCGGTCCTCGTGGGGATTTACCGAGATAATGAACGCAAAGTTTCCAGCATGGCTCGTGGCATATAATCAATGGTGGTTATTTTTCTGTGTAATGGAGATGGGGTTGGAATCTGGATATGGCTGATGTAGTAACATCATAAAGACGCGAATTTTTCTGGAAGCTTGTGTGTTTTATTATGGTCTCCATTGATCAGGATCAGCATGTTGGTGATACTTTTTTTCAATAATGTGCCTCGCTTTATTCCTATGTGGTCTGCAGCCAGGATCAGTCCAGGGGCTGTCAGTGCAGAATTAATTGTATCTTCTGTGGGCTCATTGCCCCTTCCACACACATGATCCTATTATGACCCTGAATTAATTTCATTATGCAGAATTACGTATTTGTTGGTCTTGTGACTTTTCACTTCTAATTGCTGTTTCCCCAGCAACTGGCTTTGGTAGTCACTCGTTACATTCATTATGCGTCTTGAATGAATAGTATTTGTCTAGCCCTTTACCCTATCCAAGCAAGTTCAAATGTATTCTGATTTGACTCAGTAACTCTGTGATGAGTAGGTAGTTTTTTCTCTACATTAAAAAATTTATTATTGGAGGCTTAGGAGAGCTTAACGGGCTGGTTCATGTATCTGGGGTGGAAATGATCTCGGGCATTTTCCTCCAAATCCCTGGTTCTTTGCATTATAAAATTCTTAAACTTTAGTGTGCAGAGGAATTACTGGGGGAGCCTATTAAATATGCCTCTTCCCAGGACCCTGTCTCTGGGTGTTGTTGCAGGGGATTTAGGATGAGGCTCTAGATTTGCATGTCTAGGTATGTGACTCTAATGCAGGTGACCTACGGACTGTGCTGCCAAACCTTTTGTGAATTCTATACTTTACCTGCACAGAACTTTGATTTGATGTAATAAGAAAATTAAACCTAGGAAAAGAAGCACCACTGGACTTGCTTTTTTTTTTTTTTGAGACAGAGTCTCATGCTACTGCCCTGAGTAGAGTGCTGTGGCGTCAGCCTAGCTCACAGCAACCTCAAACTCCTGGGCTCAAGCAATCCTACTGCCTCAGCCTCCCGAGTAGCTGGAACTACAGGCATGCGCCACCATGCCCGGCTAATTTTTTCTATATATTTTTAGTTGTCCAATTAATTTCTTTCTATTTTAGGTAGAGACGGGGTCTCGCTCTTGCTCAGGCTGGTCTCGAACTCCTGAGCTCAAACAATCTGCCCGCCTCGGCCTCCCAGAGTGCTAGGATTACAGGCGTGAGCCACCGCGCCCGGCCTGAACTTGCTTTTGATTTGAAAACCCCAACACTACAAAATGCATTTCTGATTAGGAGGATTTTTGGAGTGATTCTCCCCAAATGGGCACACAGAAGCTACAGGGCACAGAATGGTTTCTTATGGCAGCTGAAGTTCTGTTTCCCAAGACTCAGCCTGAGTGCTCTGAACCAAAGCTGGGTGTGAGCCTTTTCAGGATGCAGTTGTGATAGCTCTTACGTGGATTGGAGTGGAGATGATCAAGCATATTCTTCTCTTCCAATAGCAGCAGTCCCTCACTCTATTCTCTTAGCGTGCGATTTAAGACCATGTCACCTTATCTGTGAATCCTCCTTCAATGGAAGGTTTTGATGAAAACTGTCAAGTGTGGGCATGTACCGGCGCCCTGTTATTGCCTGTGTAAATTCTGCAATTCACTCCTTCGCTCACTTCACAAATGTTAATGAGCGCTAACTGTGTGCCAAGGACCTTGAACAGCCTTAATAAAAGACAGTCATTCAGAAATTGCACAATGGCCTCCTTTCAATGGCTTTTATCTAATTTCAAGTGATTTCATCTATTACTCAAAGAATTTGGGACTCACTCCTCATCTCCCAGCTAGTTGCTGCCTCAGTTAGTGGAAAACCATTGCGTATGTCCTGGCCAGGCTGTGGTGGCTCTGGGTGTCTAGGAGTTGGAGGCACGTGAGACTGTAGGTGTGCATCACCACGACTGGCTAATTCTTTAATTTTTTCTAGAGACAGGGTCTTGCTATGTTGCCCAGGGTGGTCTTGAACTCCTGGCCTTAAAGCAATCCTCCTGCCTC
>CAUYSK010121754.1:0-20243 GCA_963575035.1 Avahi laniger | reverse complement strand
CTCACTGTGTTGCCTGGGCTAGAGTGCCGTGGCATCATCCTAGCTCACAGCAACCTCAAACTCCTGGGCTCAAGCAATCCTCCTGCCTCAGCCTCCCGATTAGCTGGGACTACAGGCATGCACCACCATGCCTGGCTAATTTTTTCTATATATTTTTAGTTGTCCAATTAATTTCTTTCTAATTTTAGTAGAGACGGGGTCTCGCTCTTGCTCAGGCTGGTCTCGAACTGCTGAGCTCAAACAATCCGCCCGTCTCGGCCTCCCAGAGAGCTAGGATTACAGGCGTGAGCCACCGTGCCTGGCCACATCACTTTTTTAAAAATTTATTTATAGTCACTTTTCTAAAAATAGGTATTTTTTTTTTTAGGTCCCGATCACATAGCAAGAATCCCAAAAGGTATGTATTACACAAGATAGGTCTAAGTAGTAAAGCTGTGTTTTTCAAAAGTAGTTTTTATAGATTAAATATCTTGTAAAAATTGAGGAGACAACAAATTAATACTCTATTTCTTTTGTACCGCAATTTTCAGCATTGTTATTTGAGGAGAAACTCAAAGTCAGAAGATACTCAATGAGCTACAATTTAGTTTGATCAGAGTAAAATTGTATACAGTGCTCTGGAGTTACAGGAGAAAGCTAAAAATATTTCAAAATATTTCTTTGAAATCATTTTTAGTAGCTCAGAGTAAATATGTAACAGGATTTATTTTAAAAAATTAGGTGGTACATTTAAAAAACACATTCTTAGAGATTATACTTATTGAAAACGCAAGTAGATAAATTTTTGAGTGAGAGATACACTGTGGGTTGAGGGAAACTAAAATGTTTAGTATATGCTACAATCTTTATATGAGTTTATTACTTAGCCTTTTGTACAGTGATCACAAAAACTTTGATTTTTGAAAGGGGCACTTGCAGCCTTAAAGAGGAAGAGAAAAAGGTAATACGTTCTTTTGACTTTCAGCGTTAATATCTGGGGGCCTTTTGGAGTCTTTATAGTTTTTGCTAGTTGCTGATAAATTTTTTCTGTCTGAGAAAAGTGGGGAAACATGTTCTACATCATTATTTACTCTTTCTTAATTCATCATTTGCTATTCTCATTCCTGTTATTGAGCCTTTCTTCGTGAATCCATTCCCATTCAGAATGCTGTCTCAGTCTTTGCCAAATCCTACCATTCTTGTTTAGATCACATCTTCTTTTTGGAACCTTCTGAGTACTCCAGAGAGTAACTATTACCCAAGAACCTTTCCCTAAAAAATAGAGCATTTGTTGTTACAAAAAAAAAAACTCCTGTTTATATTGGCTATACCCCTTAGTACTTTGTAGAATCTTTCAATGGTATTTTTGCTTAAAACACTAAAAAACTAAAGGACGTTAATAAATGGGACCAGTTTTGTCAGCTGATTTATATTATTATTTCTCAGATCCAGGCTGAGAAGTAGAAACATTAAATTACGATACTGCATGTTTACTGGTAGATTAATACAAGCGAGTCCCTTTGTTGAAAAGATAAAGTATTTGTATAAAGAACATCTTTAGATATTTGCACCAGAAATTTAGTTCTACCATTCTAGTCCTGTTACCTTGATATTACAATAGCCTTTTAACTGGGCTCCTTATTTCTATGCTTGCCCCTTCCCCTTCTCATTCTGATTTTTGCATGTTGGCCAGAAGGAGCCCTTTAAAACAAACAAAAAAAAATACGGCTGGGCACAGTGGCTCACACCTGTAATCCTAGCACTCTGGGAGGCCACGGCGGGTGGATCTTTCAGCTCAGGAGTTCGAGACCAGCCTGAGCAAGAGCGAGACCCCATCTCTACTAAAAAAATAGAAAGAAATGATCTGGACAACTAAAAATATGTAGAAAAAATTAGTTGGGCATGGTGGCACATGCCTGTAGTCCTAGCTACTCGAGAGGCTGAGGCAGGAGGATCACAGGAGCTGGAGGTTGCCGTGAGCTAGGCTGATGCCATGGCACTCTAGCCCAGGCAACAGAGTGAGACTGTGTCTCAAAAAAAAAAAAAGTTTAAATGAAATTAAATTCATAAGGCATCTAGATAATACAGTGCCTGGTATATATAGTAGTGGTTCCAATGTTGTCTTTTTTTTATATTTTAAATTTATAGAATACTGAATGACCTCTGAGAATCAGTGTTTTGATTATTTTGAAATTTCAGTATGTAGTTATTAACATGCCAGCAATTTATTTTAGGGTAGATTTAGCTGACTTTGGAATATGGAATTGGCATTAAGGCTACTGAAAAATAATTTCTTATTAAAAAAAGGCTTTAGTAAATGAGAAATGTGGTACTGGTGAAGCTAAAAACGAAATCAAGGAGTCCACTGCTCAAGGCCTCTTGAGCGTGGCTCCGGGTCAAAAACAAATTTATATATATATATATATAAAACGAAATCAAATCTCATCGTCTTGTAGATCCAGGTCCAGAGAGCATCGCAGACATCGGTCTCGCTCCATGTCACGGGAGCGCAAGAGGAGAACTCGATCCAAATCTCGGGAGAAGCGCCATCGCCACAGGTCCCGCTCCAGCAGCCGCAGTCGCAGCCGTAGCCACCAGAGAAGTCGGCACAGTTCTAGAGATAGGAGCAGAGAACGATCCAAGAGGAGGTATTGATGTGTCGATCAGAGGATGTAGAGCTACCTTTATGTTTTACAGTTGTTTGTTTACTTGTTACTTATGTTTAGAGCTTAGATTCTTGGTTTAAAACTTGCATCTGGTAATATGTACACATTTGTGTGTGTGCAAACACTTTTTTCCATGATTATATGGGTTCTGAAAAATATACTTATGAGCAAAAGCAAGAAATTGGAACTGATATGTGCAGAGGTTATTGCTTGTCTTGGAAAAAAGTTCTTTATAGGCAAATAATTTTAGGTACCAATACTCTTACAGTTTTTTCCATATGTAGTAGCAAATTAGGGGCTCTGAGAAGTCCTTTCATTAATATTGTTTTCAAGATGTATTTGAACTGATATACTTTTTCAGAGTAGACACATTGTAGCATATTCTTATTTAATCTGCACTGTAGATATGCATTGTTATATACCATTAGCTTGGCAGGGCAGATTCAGAATCTTATGGAAGCTACAAGACTTCCTTGGTATAATGAAAAAACTCAAAAGGAGCAGACACAGAGTAAGGTATGTTTAAGGACCTGAGAACAGACAAGGATTAGAATTTGGTAGAGGAGTTTAGCATTCATTGTCTATATAGACCAAGCTCCCAAAATTTCTCAGACCACATGATGGCCCTTAAACCAGGTAATTTCTATGTAACATAAACCATGCTGAAAATGGCTTTTGTCTTGACAGCTAAAGCATAAACATTTTTTGAGTATGTAGTATGTAGTAGTCTTACATTTTCTGTGGACTATTATACATAAAGTCCATAATAGAATCCACAGAAAGCTGTTAAAATCTTTATTTATTTTTTTTGACTCTCAACTAGCCAGTCCCTGAAGTCATTTACAAGCTCAGTTTATTAAAACAGGATCTTAATGTTTTGTTTATTTCTTACATTCTGGCCTTGTTCTAAGTAGTCCTTAAGATGTCTTTAATCAATTAAAATTATATACTTCTTACTGTACTAACAGTCAATAATAACATAACTGACAACTTTATTCAAGTTGCTCTATGAAGTTCACTATGAGTTAGAACACAGGACCAACATCTTTGACAATAATTAGACTGGTATAAAACAACATAAAGTACTAAATTGTATGTCATAGAATAAGTGATCTAAGAGTTTAGATGAGGGAAATACCAGAGTAATCAAAAATGGCATCAGGTAGTTGATGGAACTTGAATAAAGTCAGTAAATTTGAACAGGTAGAATCAGGCAGGAAAAAGATTCCACGTAGAGTGACTATCATAGGCAAATGCAGAGAATGATCAGGGAATTTGTAAGGGATAGTGAGTTGTAGGCCACTCATCGCATACTCTTGAAACTGAATTTTGGGGGCTACCCTTAAGGCAGTGTTCAGGAATAGGCATTTTTTAAAAGTTCTCTGCCTGTACACTAAATTTTGAGAATCATCCTGCTAGTTATTGGAAGATCTAGATAATTTCTTGTGTTGATCTGCCCAAGTGTCATTGTTTCTGGTGTTGGTGAACTCAAATGTCTTTATTGGTGGTGGGATGCGCATGAAGTCCCCTTGTCTGAGACTGTGTTATCTTAGTCCCTGGTGCTTCCTGTACTTATGAAGTTGTATGGGAAATTTTTCCACCGTACTACATGACACCCCTCACATTTAAGATTTCAGCATGTTCATAAAGAGGATTATTTTTGTAAAACTATTAAAAGTGTTGCTTTTCTTGAGATCACTTTTCATCTTTGAATTCAAATTATTCTCTTTTAAAGCATCATTGTTTTTACCAAAAATTAGCAGATAATTGCTATTAAAACTATATGTGATTACGTAAGATGACAAGTTATTGCTACGTGTTTAATTTTTCCAGGTAAAAATTCCAAAAATTCCTTTTATGTTTTGCTCCTCTCTTTAGCCTACTGTGAAATATTGGACATAAGTAGACTGTCTTTGTGACCTTTTCCTGGCAGCAATTACCGTGGTAAACAAGGACCACTTGAGCTTTCTGTTCTATTTAGACATGTATAGTGCAGACTTCAGACTACGTGGGTTCAGTGGCCTTGGCCAAGTAACTTAATAGATGGGAGACAGGAAATTAAGTAGAGATGATAGTAAAAGTACCTGCTTTATTAGGATTATTGGTAGTTTGAGTAACATAGTATATGGAACCTGCTTATAAGTGGGACATTGTAATCTCGTAACAAAACATTAGTTGATTCTCATCTCATAGTTGTATTTCAGTTATTGTTACTGACCTCTGGGACCCTTATTCTCAGGTGTCATTTATCCTGCAAAGGCTGTTGATAGGGCTGGTGTAGACTTGCATAACTGGACTCACATTGTGAATTTTTTTTAACACATTTTTTTAAGTTTATTAAAACCTTCAGTAAAATGCTCAAAGTTGACATTATTTAATGTTATAGACTTTTTTGTTTTACCCTCAACTATATTTCTAAAACTGAGTATAGTAGTAGTTTAATTTTTTTTCCTGACTGTATTATTATTATTCTTGACAGTACCTCAGATCCTAATTCTGAACATGGGTTAAGTGAGATAATTATGTAAAAGTACTCTGTCACCAGTAAAGAACCAAATAAATGTTACTGATTCATTCTAGATGTTGAAAATGTAGAAGATTCCATATTTATTCCCATAATATCCTTTGGTTTTCCTTCTGATTGAATCTCTGATATGAGTTTTTATTATTATTTACCTTTCTGATTGAAGTTAGGAATGGAGAAGGTAGTAACAATAACTTAATAGTTATGGTTAATCAAGATTTAGTACAGTGAGCATCTTTACATATCTTTTATTCTGTTTTTTCTGTTGGTTGAGTGAGCTAATTCAGGAGGAATAAAGCAGATTTTTGAAATAATAAAGTTATTTAAGCCATATTTTTGAGTAGTTCTATTGTCTTAGTCAGGTGTTGGCAAACTGTTGCCTACAGGCCACATCTGGCCCGTAGTCTGTTTTTATACAGCCATGCAAGCTGTAGATGGTTTTTATGTTCTTAAAGTGTTGATAAAAAGGAAAGTACTACTACAGAGGTTGTATGTGACCGCAGCTCCTCAGATACACTGTCTGGCCAGACAGCAAACAGAAAAGGGTTGCTGACCTCTGTTCTATTCTAAGTCATTGATTTCCCTCCAATTTGGAATCTGTTCTATTTTTTTAAAAATTTGATAATACCTTTCACTTTTTAAAGCTGTTTGTCTATATTTTATATTACATACCCTTTTTGTGAATTGGAGCTTTGTGGTGTCTTTGAGACAAGGAGAGTCATTATTTTGCCTTATGCTTTTTGACCCTCAGGTATTTGTTTTCACCCATCTTTGAGTTCCTTATCAACTCCAGTCATGCTCTATTCTCTGCAAAAACTAACTCCTCTGTCTTGGGTATATTCTTCTATATATCTTCAGCTGTCAATATCCTAACATTTATCCTATTCTTTCATTTGGGTTTTTGGGTTTCCCAACATATTTTGCTCCTCAAATTAATATTTTTCAGATCCTCAAAAGAAAGATTCAGAGACCAAGACTTAGCATCACGTGACAGAGACAGGAGTTCAAGAGACAGATCACCTCGTGACAGAGATCGAAAAGATAAGAAGCGGTCCTATGAGAGTGCTAATGGCAGATCAGAAGACAGGCGGAGCTCTGAAGAGCGCGAAGCAGGGGAGATCTAACTAGCAGTGTACATATCTTCAATCCTTAAGCTTCCCGTGGAGTTACATACATTGTTTAGTTTACAGCTGTTCAGGTTGACAGTGAGCAGATCCAGACACCGATCCAGTTAGGCTAGATGGACAGTATCTAACTTGATCTGAACTGAACCTGTTTTCCTTGATGAAGCCTAAAACTACATCCGTAGTTTCTGGTGAACCTGTAACACAATTCTGAAAGTACCGTTTTATATAATAAGACACTGATCTCTTTATTCTTTCAAGTAGGAGTGATAGTGAACCAATTGTGTTACTTGCCTTGGGATTTTTTTGAACATTTGTAAAATGCTGTCTTCCTTTCTAATCTAAACAGCAGCAGCTTTGGGAATTGTTCTTTTCAATTTTTCTTCCTCTGACTTTTGTATCCCATAATACCTGCACCCTCCAATCGTAAGAGAAAAGGGGACAGGGAAGCAATATAGCTTCTGTTCTAGGTAAGGTTCTATTCCCATTATTAACTTGCTGGTTACAGGTCAGAGCATTTATACTGGAATGTGTGCTGGAGAAATTTATAATATTGGGGTTTTGTGTTTAACGGTGCCTATTTAGAGTTGGAAGTTGAACAGCTGTTGTATTACATACTTTTGCTTTTTTATTGAAATTTTGAAATCAAACTTGTCTTGATTTTTCTGTTCTATTGAATTGCGATGTTCTGTCGGGGGTGGGGGCAGGGACTTTTTCGTAATAAGCACTTGTTTTATTTTGTGTGTGTGGAGTATAAAGGCTACACCCTTATTGTAAAAAATAATAATAAAATGAAAGAAACAATTACCACCATTATTAAACTAACTCGTCTAGTACATTGTCACTAGAACTATTTGCTGTGGGCATTTCTTCAGTTCTGTTACATCATTAACAGTGCCTTACTGTGCAGGGCACTAAAGGAAATAAATATGTACTTGCGGAGATTCCAGATGAACCGTTGCTCCACGCGGTCTCCTTGCTGACTGTATTCCAGCCACTTCAGGGTTGTCTGTAACAAGCACTATAGAGAAGGACTGGACCTGCAGAAGAAATTGGGGTATTTTTGTTTATTTTTCTTCTCGTTCAACAAATTTAAATAAAAACAGTGTACATGTAACCAACATAATGAGACTAAGTTTCTGCATTGAAGAGCTATATACTCACTAGTGACTTAAACTATAGTTGGCAGCTATCACATGTGATTCTAGAAAATGAACAAAAATGCATTAAATCACGAAATTAGTATCTGTGAGTATAGTTAACTAAGATCACCTTTCAAGAACTATTCACGTCTTTGTGCCCCAAGTCTGACAGATTCTATGTGACAGAGACAGGTGGCCTCTGTGCGAGAAAAAACAGACACTAAGGCTGTTCTAGTGAGAATCAGATTTACATCGAAAAAAGACACGCATCAAGTCCCCAGTTTACCAACCTATGTGGCATTAACTGAAGGTTTGCTGCCGTATTTGGTTCCATGCATTCAATTTATATGGAATTTAATTTTAGAGACCCATCTGCATAAATGGCCCATTTCCCTTTTAGTTTTGTGTGCTGAGGAATTGTTTTGTATCTGCTTCATTCCTGGTAGTCTGTGCTGTTAATCCTTACAAGCACTGGGGATTTAGTACCTGGGGGTGTGGAGGTAAGATTAAAAGAGTTAGCTGGCAGGTGCAAGGAAGGATGTCTGGGACCTTCCCCAGTATAGTTAGTGGCATAGCTGGAGTTAGAGATCAAACTCTAAAACATACTTTAAAAATATGTTTCATTACATTTGTATAATTAGAATTGAATATATAGGTATTCATGTCTTTATTATCAGCTGATACCACAGTTGTGATTTCGAGGTGTTCTATCTAGGCTATATATAGATAGAAGGGGGCAGCAATAGCCCCGTTAGGGCAGTGACAGCCAGTGATTGCCAGTGGAGCACACCATCATCAGTGCTGTGCACCATGGGGGGGTCACTTCAAGTGCACGGTGCTTCACGTGAGTGATCCCATTTTTAAAAATCCTTTTAAAACAAATCCATTGCTTGGACACTTCTTGTATTTGGACTTTCCGATAAGCAGTCTACATTTTAAATAATCATCCTTGAACAGGCCAGACACTCTGAATTAGAAAAATCCTAAATCCTCAGTCTCGATTTCTCATACACATTTTTTTTTTTTCTTCCCCAAGACTGAGTCTCACTTTGTTGCTCTGGGTAGAGTGCTGTGGCATCAGCCTAGCTCACAGCAACCTCAAACTCCTGGGCTAAAGCGATCCTCCTGCCTCAGCCTTCCGAGTAGCTGGGACTACAGGCACGAGCCATGATGCCTGGCTAATTTTTCTGTTTTTAGTGGAAATGGGGTGTCTCTCTTGCTCAGACTGGTCTCGAACTCCTGACCTCAAGCGATCGTTCCTCCTCAGCATCCCAGAATGCTAGGACTAAAGGAGTGAGCCACCTCACCTGACCCAAACATAATTTTTGGTACTTTGTTAGCTGGTGACTGAAGTAGAAAGGATAACTAAGTATAGTCATATTTGCAAAAACATTTGACCCTCTGGGGATGTTTCACTGAGTGTTTTTACCTTCAGTAAGGTCTCTTTCATTCTGCTATCATCGAGCAGTCCCCCAAAGCTCCCTTTGCTGAGCTATGTCAGCAGCATCAACTGAAATTGAGGGAAAAAGCCTCCATTTTTAAGTAGACTTGTTAAGACTTTCTTACCTCTGATTATAAGGCCTAAAACCAAGGTTAATTTATCTTTTCCCAAGTTCCATTTTAAGATTTTATTTTAGTATGTTAATAATCGCTGTCAACATTGGCCTTTTGAGCCACAGATAAGCATCCATTCATCACAGTTTCCACAAACATTTTTACCATTTGATGTGGTAATAAATTCTCAGCTGGGAATGCTAGTTCACCTCTATAATCCCAGCACTTTGTGAGGTCGAGGTGGGAGGATCATTTGAGGCCTGGAGTTTGAGACAAGCCTTGGTAACAGAGTAAGAACCACATCTCAACAAAAAATTTTTAAAAATTATTAATAACTAGGCATGTTAGTACGAGCCCGTAGTCCCAGCTACCCAGGAGCCTGAGGCAGGAGGATCATTTGAGCCCAGGAGTTCAAGGCTGCAGTGATCTGAGATTGCACCACGGCATTCCGCCCTGGGTGTTACAGCAAGACCATGTCTCTCAAAAATTTTTCTAAAAAATTACCTTTTAAAATGGTTTTTAGGTAATGGTCATCTACAAATTATTTGTTTTTTCAAATAAATGCTGGTGATAATTACTAAAATGTGTATAGGTTTTTTAACTTTAAAAATAATTTTTAACTACACAGTTAAAAAAAATACACATATCTAAGGTACACATATTCAGCTGCTAACGGCTATACGAAGTCAAACCATTGAAATGTGTCCCTTCACCTGGTAGTTAGCTGCTGCCCTGAGCTTCTTAAGAGCCTTCCCCCAACCCAAGCCATCCTCCCATTTCTCAAGTTTGATGTCTGGCACAGCCAAGAACCTCCAGAACTTAGTTTGCCACAACATGCTATACTGACTTAAGCATTTTGAAAAGCATCTTTGTTTTTTTGTTGTTGCTTTTAGCATGAAAAAGCAAAGCAGTTTACATCATGATTTTATTATACCTTGACTGTTAATAATTAAAATTTCCTAGGATATAAATAAGGCAATTTAAAGTGCCCTTTCTCAATATTTTTATTTTCACTGCCTGTTCTTATTTGAAAAAATAGTCCCTGCCTCAGTGGAGTTAGGAAAGGCTGAAGAGGGCTAAGAACATGGTTTCACTGGGAAAGGCTGACCAAAGGGACCAGCCAGGGGTCTGCCAGCAAAGTAGTGCTGGGGTCACAGGTGAGCAGGGCCTTGGAGGCTCTGGGGCCGGCAGGAGATGTTTCTGAACTGTAAGGTACACCTGTGCATCCTCCAAGTACCAGCAGAAACATCAGGGTGTTAGAGGTTTGGGGTCTACAGGCATGTCTGGGGATCAGACTAGGCTAATGGTCAACATAGCAGGGTTTGGGCTAACAGCAAGGCACTGATACAGAGCTGGGCACTCAGTCAAGCGAGGATCCAGGAGATGGGGCTTGACAGGAGAGGCCAAAAGCTGATACCAGCACCAAAATCTGCTCTTGGCGCTCCTTTGGGAGACTGGCTCTCCAGATCCCAAACGCAGTTCACTCCTGTCTCTGGGTACTGTTGGCTACCAGTAACAGAAAATCCGTTCAAATGGGGCCTAAGAATGAAGGGACTTTATTGGCTCATGTGATCAAGTTGCATGTGCCAGCTGCATCTGTGGGTTAGCAACCTGAGCCTTACATCCATATGAGGAGAAACCATTCCATCTTGCGTCTCTATCTTAAGAGCAAAGCATTTTTTCCCAGAAGCCTCGAGCAGCCTTTTTCTTACATCCCTGTGCCTGTAGATGCTCAATAAATGTGGAATGAATGAATGAAGTGCCTCCTTTCAAACACGCATTAACTCATATAATCTTATTTGATTCGTACAACAATCCTGTGGTTACTGGCAGGGACTATATGCCAGTAACCGCCACGCCATTGTCCAGAGGAGGAGGCTGAGCCACGTGTAGTGACTAATCAGAAGACGAGACAGTCAAATGACATCTTTTTCATTCTAAGCCCAAGGCTTTTCCTGGCATAACACTGGGACAGATATGTCTGGGCTGGGAGTGGCAAGAAGGGAGCAACAGAAATGTCCAGAGAGGGAACAAAAACAGCAGGAATGAGTGAAGCAGAGTAACTATGTACCATTCCACTTCCAGAACCCTTCGTTACCGCCTCACGTTAACGTCTCTAGCTCTCGAGCTGAGAGTAACACATGAAGAGCCCACAGTTACCCAAATTGGGATATATGAGTTGCATTCTTTGGTTTCCTGAAATTATTTTTTCCAGAAAGTTTGATACAAATTTCTTGAAATCATTGTTAAAGTCTATTATGTGATCAAATACGAAGGAGACCAAAGAAATAATAACCAGTAACAGTGCTTGGATCCTGATTGGATCTTTGTTCAAAAAACAGTGGACTAACTGGGGAAATTGGGGTATGATTAAATGTGAACTTACTGTTCATCTTACTCAGTGTAATGATGGGATTGCAATTGCATGGAAGAATGTTCTTAGGAAATGCGAGCTAAAGTATTTACGGGTGAATTATCAATGTCTGCAACTTATTTTCAAATGGTTCAACAATTTGATATGGCTCAACACATGTATGTATAAATAAAGATCGAATGTGGCAAGAAGTTAACAATTGTTAGATCTAAGCAGAAGTCATATGGGTGTTCATTGTCGTTTTTTCCAACTTCTCTGTATTTTGAAATTTTTCATTAAGTTCAAGGGGAAACTCTTAGATTTTCCATGTAAATCATTACTTTTGAATGCACTGTCCAGGCTGAGATGTAAATGGGTGTTTTTAGGCAGGTAAACAAATTGTATATATCCCTACTACAAAGGAAGGAATTACTGATATAGGCAGCATCATGACTGTCTTTAAAAAACGCTAAAGGAGCCAGACACAAAAGAGTACATACTGTACAGTTCTCTATAGAAAATAGGTGTTTGAGAAAAAATATGGTCTGTGAACATTCTGTGTCAGAATCACAAAAGAAAACATGCGAATGGCCAATGAGTGCATACAAGGATGCTCAGTGTCGACAGTCATCATGAAAATATAAGTTAAAACAATGAAATCGCACCACACATCCAGTAGAATGACCAAAAGTTAAAAGGACTGACAGTACCCAGTGTTGATGAAGATGTAGAGCAGCTAGAACTCTCGTGTCTGCTAATGGGATTGTAAAATGTTCCAGCTACTTTGGAAAACAGTTTGACTGTTTCTTACAGATTAAGCATATCCTTACCGTACTACCCAACAATCCTACTCTAGGTACCCAAAGGAAATGAAAACCTATGTCCAGTGAAAGACTTGTCTTTAAATGTTTATAGCAGGCGTTTTCAAAACAAATTGTATGTATCCCTACAAAGGAAGGAATTACGGAATCATCCAGCAACATGACTACCTTAAAAACATGCTGAACTACAGGAACCAGCCACAAAAAACCTACTGTCAATTCTCTTTATATGAAATCCTAGACCGGGCAAAACTCACCTATAGGGACAGAAACAGATTTTCCTGGAGCTGGGGGTCAGGGAGAACCAAAGATTAACTGCAAAGGGACACAAGGGAACTTTTTCTTCCCTCAGACAAATGTTGGAAATCTGCATCTTGATAGGCAGTGGTTACCTTGGTGCCTACATTTGTCAAAAGGCACTCTTGAAATGGGTGCATTTTCTTTTGTGTGAATTACACTTAAAGTTTATTTAAAATATATACACATTTTTTTTCCTGTTGGCAATATGGGCTCTTTTACACAGGGTTTCTCAAAATTGGTTCCTGGACCATCAGCATCGGACTCGCCAGGAAAGCTGGGAAAGACCTGATTTGGGGGCCCTTGTACCACCCCTGACCTCTACTCAATCAGAATCTCAGGCACTGGGGGAGGGCGAGTTGCGAGGGCTTAACACCGGTGACTCTTAACACAAAGCAGAGGTCCAGAGCTGCTGCCCTGGTGCGTGTGAGCCACTGGGCCAGCCAAGTCGAGGCTGAGCTCAGAGGCTCTGTGACATCAGCCAGTGCTGGTGGCAACGCGGGATGTGAATTTCAAACTCTAGTGCCTGGCAGTGCCTGGAGGGAAAGGAGACTAGAAAATTCCAGGAATTCCACGCAGACCAACCTGCTGTGTAACTCGCTTCGTCCAACTTCTGCTTTGTAGAAAGGGAAAGATACGCTCTGAAGGAGAGGCTGAGACTTGTGAGAGTTTAGCTCAGTGAAAGAAAGACGTAGAGGCTATTAACACAAAACAGGCAGTCCAAAGAACCATTTCTCAAGTTAGAAGTTGTCATGTCAGGCTGCACACCGGAATCTCATGGGCCTTCTCTAAACTTCTGATTTCTATTTTTATCAAAGTAGTACGTGAATATTGTGGGGTTTTTTTTTTAAGGTGAACATAAAGGTTTTAAGCTTGTAAATATACATTTTAAAAAGTCGGTCCCCTGCAACCTCATTCCCCTTCTTTGGAGGCCAACATCTAAAAAAATTTTAAGTTATATACAGTCAAGTACACGATGTTAAGAGTACAGCTTGATAAGTTTTTATGTGTACACAGTCATCCCTTGGTATCTGCAGGGGGTTGGTTCCAGCACACGCCCCCATGCAAAATCCATGAGGCTCGAGTCCCTGATATAACACCGGGTAGTATTTGCATATCACCTACACACACCCTCCCATGTTCTTTAGATCCCCTCTGGATTACTTATGATACCTAATACGATATAAATGCTATGTAAATACTTGTTATATTGTTTAATTTCTTTATTGTACTATTATTTTTATTTTTTGAATATTTTCAATCTGCATTCTGTTGAATTTGCAATGCAGAACCTACAGATATGGAGGGCCAAGTGTACGCTCACCTCCTGTCCATATCAAGATACAGACCCTTTCCAGCACCCTGGAATGTTCCCCGATGCCCCCCCCCAGCTAATAGTCCCCTCCACATAACCACTGTTCTGACTTCCGTCACCATCAGTTTTAGGCAACCGCTTATATTGTTTTTGCTGTTCCTTCTAGTATTTGCCTTCATACTTCTAAATAATATATGCTCACAGTGCTGTTTCTTGGCTGCCAGCTTTGCAGCGTAGCTTCCTTGGTGGCAGACTGGAAGTTCACTCACTCCTCACCAAGTGAAGCTAAAAAGTTCCAGATTTCCAGACCCTAGCACCACGTCTACCGCTTGGCCACCCTTCTCCTAAGATTCCACGTCTGGGGCTGGGTCTGGGTACCTGTGTTCTTTAACCTCCATGGATGATTCCAAGGGGCACCCTGCCTGGGGAACCCAAGTCTGTGGTCCTTGGCCCTGAAGCTGGGAGGGTCGAAGGACTCCTGATGTTAAAAACCAGCCTGAAGCCCAGCCACAGGATGTTTGCTGGGAAGGGCTCTGAAGAGAGTTAAAAATCGATCATGTTCTTAAACCCCCAGGTTAATTTTTAGCTGGAATAAAACGAAAGCCATGTGAAACACCAAAGTGTTCCTAAGATCTCCTTGCATGTCAAGTGTGCTCTTTAGGACTCCATATCTAAATACTTAGGGTTTCAGCTTTGCCCTTGTCAGAGCTCAGGTGTGGCCACAGTTTGTTCTCTTTGCCTGCTCAGTTACAGATCAATTCATGATCGCACCTTATTCTCTCCCCACCACTGGCCCCCATGGGTCTGCCTGTAACTGCAGGCGCCGCCACCTTTCCTTCCTTGCTGGGAGTATGAAGAGCCAGACCCCTCTGCGTGGCAGTTCTCTTGCTGACCTGCTGGTGCTGGGGCCCATGCCTGCCCCCCAACCCCGAGCCCCCTGGATTCCTGGCCTGCTTCTGGGCCCCTCTCCTTGCTACTCACTCAGAGTTTGCAAAAATCAGAACCAACCTGCAGCCTGTCCCTGCTTTTGAAAAGTATTCACAAAAGGAAAATGTCAGTTTTCTACTTAGAGTAATAAATAGGACCAGATCCACTTGTCTGTTGATCATTGTGTTCTACCAGGGAAGCCAAATGGCCAGACGTGTGCTGCGGCAGCGCAGAGCTGGCACGAGGGGGCGCTCGCGAGGCAGCGCGGTGTGGTGGCCGGGAGCTAGGGTTTAGGGACAGATTTCATGAGCCCCGAAGCTGCCACTTACAAGTTGTGTGACCTTAGGCCATAGAAATATAGCTCATATTTACTGAGGCCAGGCTAAATGACCACTGCCGCGCTGAGGGGTTATCTGTATCCCTCCGTCATTCACAACAGCAAATCCCTGAGCCAGACACTGTTGTCATCCCCGGTTGTGCCGATGAGGTTGCTGAGGTTTAAAGAATTGAGTAAGGTACCCGAGATGTCGTGATAGGGCCTGAGGGTTTGAATGCAGTTTGGACTAACTCCAGGGCCCGCATCTCTGTGTTACTGAGTTTATTGAAAGGCAAAACCTATCCCAGAGATGCCTAAAATGATAATGGCTTCCTCCCTTTTTAAAAATCTGCTTTATTGGATGTAATTTGCACACAATAAAATTCACCAATTTTAAGTGTAAGTTTTGACAAACGTATCCCATTGTGTGACCACCACTGCGGTCCTCATACAGAATAGTTCCCTGTCCCCGGAAGTTCTCTCCTGCCCTCTCCCAACCCTCTCCCCAGGCCTCTGGCCCCTGCGATGACTGATCTCCTCCTCTCTAGCACTAGTTTCATCTTCTCGAGAATTTTGTATAAATGGAATTATCAACATGCAGACTTTGGTGTCTGGCTGCTCTCCCTTAACATGATACTTAGGAGATTCATCCACGTTGGGGAGTGTACACTCAGGGCAACTCCCCAGTTAAAGATATGGAAAATTTTAAAGAAGAAAAGATACTCATCCATGTTGTGAGCATCGGCGCATCATCCCTTTCTATGTCTGAGCGGCATCCGTTGTAAGAATGTACCACAGTTTATTCCTTCGTCATTTTTTCATGTGCTTATTTGCTTTTTGTATATCTTCTTTGCTGAAGTGTCTATTCAGATCTTTTCTGCCCTCTTAACCGGGACTCAACCTGCAAATTTCTCAAGTCTCATCTGTCGCACGGAGATAAAAATACAAGCATGGAAGACTCCTACTGTTTTGCCCTCGCTTCACCCACGGTCCTTTCCAGGGAGCTCTGCCTCTGCCCAGCTGCAGTCATATTTCAGTCAACGTGGAAGTTTCCATACTAATAACGCGACCTCACTCCTGGCCACGGTTCAGTGGTCCAGAGGTGGGTGCCTGAACCTGCCTACTTAAGATAGTCAGAGTCCTTCCTTGTGACTGGAAGTTTCCGGCTCAGACTGGCTGTCCTCTTAAACTGAGGACATGTAAGTTGAAAGCTGTTAGTGGCCATGTGACACTGTGTTCCCAAGGAGCGGATAAAGTTGGCCCCCATAGGAGAGAATGACCCAGACACATGAAGAGCCCTGAGGCTCTGTGCTGTCTTCCCACTCTTGGCCTCTCTGAGGCTCTCTAGAGCCTTCTAGCAATTTCCCCTTCTTGCTTAGGCTACTTGGAATTGGGTTTTTCTTTCTAATAACCCAAAGAATCCAAACTAACCTGCTAACTTATTGGGTCATTGTGGCGCTCGAATGCATTAATATATATGAACTGCTTAAAAACACTCCCTGGAACCCAGCAAAGTTGCCAGAAATGGCAGCTGTTACGTTACTACGTAGAAGATCTTCCCAGCGAGAGGTGCCACGTAGTGTGACTTGCTGCCTTCACCTTCGCCAGGTGTCCTGGGATTCTCACAGACACATACACCTTAGCCCACAGCCCCACCCGCACCGCGCAGGAAAGGACCTTCAGGGTTCCGGGCCAGACCTTGAATTGACAGGGGCCAAAAAACACCTTTAAGTCCCAGGGAAGTGAGAGATGCCATCTGCGAGAACGAAGCCATTGTGTACGATTGACGGATCCATCCATCCTCAACACTTCCTACAAATATGCACTCAAGAAATTAATTATTAACTAAGCAATTACTCATTTTTCTACACTGTTACTAGGCATAAATTGTAAGCAGTTCACAGAAGGGATCACGTTGTTATTGGTCCAGTTCTTCTCCTCTCCCGGCATCCACGCCCTTTGCCCTCGCAGTTCTGTCAACTGAAGGAGCAGGCCCATTCCCCACCTCTTGGCTTTGGCCGTCTCCCCTGCTCTGGCCGATGGCCTGTTGGTGGATGGTGTGCCAGTTCTGACCTAGGCTCCGAAGGCCTTGCATGTTTCTGCTCGTCCTCTTGCGCCTCTGCCATTGCCTTGAGGAGAACATGCCCCACGCCCCTGGTGGTCCAAGAATGCCGTAGCCATGGCAGCTTAGAAAAGGCCACTCCGAGCCAACTTGCAGATGTCCGGGAGCCCTGCTGAGATTGGCAGAACCACCCCGCTCATCTACAGGCATAGCAGCTAAATAAAGTATATTGTGCACAAATGCAATTTTAAATGAGATACCACTACACACCCATCAGTATGGCTGAAATTAAAAAGACACCACCAAATGTTGGTGAGGATTTGGAGCACCTGGACTCTCACGCAGTGTTGTTGGGAATGTAAAATGATGCACCTACTTTGGAAAACGTTTGGGCAATTTCTTATGAGGTTAACTATATACTTGTCACATGACCCCAACAGTCTCACTCCTAGGAATCCAAGAGAAACGAAACATGTCCATGCAATGACTGAAACTGAACTATGTTCACAGCAGCTAATTCATACAGAACAAGCCCGGACTGGAGAGAAACTTCTTGTCTATCGACTGGTGAATGGATAAACAAATTGTAGTACTGTATGTTCCTACGATGGATGTGAATCCCCAAACGCATGATGCTGGATAAAATGTACCTGCTATATGACTCTGTGCATGTGAACTCCAGCAGGTGAAGGGCATGTGGTAGGAGAACATCAGGACGGCGTTTGTCCCTGGGGTGGGAGTGGGGTTGACGGGGAAGGGGCTTGAGGGAGCTTCCTGGGTGACGCCAAGGTGAAGAGTTCAGCAGGGAGGAGCAGGAGAGACGGGGCGTGCAGTCGGAGACGAGGTTTGGGAGGCGGGGGAGGACACACAGCTAGGGCCTGGGGGCATGTCAGGGTCCTGTTGTTATTTTGAGCGCAGTCGGGGACACCCATGGGGACTCCAGGCTGTGCCGGAGGCTCCTGCTTTACACTTAGTCGTGCCCTGCTGTCCCCAGGCACGGTGCTGCTCTGGCAGAGTGATCCTGGGGGTAACATGTGAACTGCCACCCTCCTGGGGACCCTGGCCCCAGCACAAGGAAGGGATGCTGACGTTGGGAACAGCAGGCACAGGGATGGGTGGACACAGAGATGGCTCCTAGGGCGGTCGTAACAAAGTACCGCGGACTGAGTGGCTTAAACAGCAGAAATTTACTGTCTCACAGTTCTAGAGCCCAGAAGTCCCAAATCAAGGTGCCCATGGGGCTGTTGTCCCTCTGAAGGTGCTGGGGAAGGATTTGTTCCAGGCCTTTCTCCAGCTTCTGATAGCCTCAGGGGTTCCTTGGCATCTTCTCCCTGTGTCTCCTCACATGGGGCTCTCCTTATGTGTGTATCTGTCTCTGTGTCCAAATTTCTTTTTATAAGGACTCCCCTCATATTGGATCGGGACCTATTGACGTAACGACCCCATCTGAACTGGATCGCCTGCAAAGACCCTGTTTCCAGATAATCACATTCACAGGTGCTGGGGGTTAGAACTTCAACATTTTGGGGAGACACGATTCAACCCCTAACCGCAGGCTCTATTGTAATCTGCGATCTTCATATACATGGCTCTCGCCCAGCAGTCTGTACACTTCTCTACTGAAAAGCACCAACAGTGCAGACTTGTGGGTCGACGTCTCTAGATTTAGCTGTTGAATGGGCTCTCCTCTGCTGCTGCCCTTTAAACAGACGCTGGCCGGTTGGACAGGTGGAAGAACCCAGTAGAAGACTTCCAGTTTAAAAATGCCAGGATAACGCAGCCTTCTCAGCCGCTGCTCTCCAAATCTCCCCCAAAGCAGCAAGAACAGGAGCAGAAATTCAAACGTTAGCACTAATGACACTAGGGGACATCTGAGACCCTTAACCACAGAAGTACGAGGAAGGGACGCCAGCCGACGTGAACATTAAACGGGTGTGCAAAGACCGTCACGGATCCCGGAGGAAGCCAGTGGAGCATACTTCTCCAAAGTCACGACACACCCAGGGAACAAAGCATGACAGGATGCTCAGGTGGGGGCTTGCCCAGACCCGGGTGCACAGCTGGGCAGGGCAAAGGCCGAAAGGTGAGTCGCGAAGACAGGCTTCTCTGCAGGAAGCAATCTGTCAGTGAGGTTGGGTGGGGGAGCAATGGTTCATCGTGAGCCTGCATGTCATCGATGAACTCAGTTGACAGGTGGAAGTGAAGCCTAAAGGGCTTCACTCACACGAATCTCTGTGACCCAAGAATGTCTGCTGTCCTAGAACATGGCCCAGGCCCAATCTAACCATCAACTCCTGACGTCGAGACAGTCTAGACGTGCCTCACTCAAACCTGACTGATAATCAGGAGCCAGCACAGGACGTATGCAGACGCTGCAGTCAAAAAGGAGAAAAGGTGGTCGGGTGCGGTGGCTCACGTGTGTAGTCCCAGCTACTTGGGAGGCTGAGGATGGAGGACAGCTTAAGCCCAGGAGTTCAAGTCCCATCTGGGCAACATACCGAGACCCCATCTCTTAAAAAAAAAAAAAAAAAAAAAAAATAGCTGGACACGGTGGCTCACGCCTGTAATCATAGCTCTCGGGGAGGCCGAGGCGGGTGGATCGCTTGAGCTCAGGAGTTCGAGACCAGCCTGAGCAAGAGCGAGACCCCGTCTCTAGTAAAAATAGATAGAAATTAGTCAGAGAACTAAAAATATATAGAAAAAATTAGCTGGGCATGGTGGCGCACGCCTGTAGTCCCAGCTACTTGGGAGGCTGAGGCAGGAGGATCGCTTGAGCCCAGGAGTTTGAGGTTGCTGTGAGCTGGGCTGATGATGCTGCGGCACTCTAGCCTGAGCAACAGAGCGAGACTCTGTCTCAAAAAAAAACAAAAAAAAAAAGGAACGAGGAAAGCAAATATAAATAAAGTACACACCATTAGTCAAATGCTGCCTAGAAGATGGAAATTTTTATCAAACATGACCATGATGAAGTCATAGCACTTACTGAAACAGTCAACTCTGATTAAAAAAAGGGGGGGGTGTATGGGCAAAGGAAATGAACAGAAATTTTTCAAAAGAAGACAGAATAATGGCCAGCAAACATATAAAAAAATGCTCAACATCTCTAATTATTAGAGAAATGCAAATCAAAACCACAATGAGATATCACCTAACCCCAGTGAGA
>CAUYSK010121749.1:0-11601 GCA_963575035.1 Avahi laniger | reverse complement strand
AGGCAAGTCTTATATCACCCCCAAATAAGACACAACATGTAGGCCAACAATTAAAACTTAAGGAAAAATTATTTTTAAAAAGAAAAAAACCAGAGTGACTAACCAATTAGACTGTAAGTTCTTTAAGGGTATATATGATACGCACTTAATATACATTCTTAGTCTGGTGAAAGAGGTTAAAGAGAAAAAAATTAATTTTTGAAAAGTTTCCTACAGGCTTATTTAAGCCACTTGCAAATTTCTTTCCGTCTTGTTGTTATTTTTTATTTATTTATTTTTTTGCTTCTAGATAGACAGGGGCTCACTATGTTCCTCAGGCTGGTCTCGAACTCCCAGCCTCAAACGATCCTCCCACCTCAGGCCTCCCAAAGTGCCTGGATTACGGGCGTGAGCCACTGTGCCTGGCCTCACTTCCAAATTTCAAGTGTGATGCATCTATTTTCCCCACAAGCACTGTGCTATACTTTCATCATGTGATGGAATGCTTTTTGCAAATGTACTTTCCTTTTCATAGTGAAATTTGGCTATTAGAAACATGCCCTGGCCCTTTCATGTCCCTCATCTCATTTAGTGGAGGTAGGAATCATTGGTATCACTTTCTAGGGAAGGACACAGCAAGGTTAAATAATCCGCACAAGGTCACAGGCAGGTGAGTCGGATCTGTATCTGAGCTCTCCCCACTGGATTCCAAGTTCTGTCTTTCTTTCATCATATTGAGCTGCATCCAATCGAGAACTTCTTGACTTCAAGATGAGCCTGGCCTTTAAGTGCTCCCACTCTGACCAAACTCCCCTCCCCAACACACTTCTAAGAGGAAAGTGTACTATGGAGACATTAATCAAAAAAGGCCAAGGGTACCCACTCGTGGCACAGCTAGGACCAGAATTCAAAACTCCAGCGCTCTGCCCCACCAGACCACACAATGTTCTTCCACAGGTGCTAGGGTTTGAATGTGTGTCCCCTCAAAAATTCATGTTGGACCTTAAGCCCCATTGCGGTGGTATTAAGAAGTGTGGCCTTTTGGGAAGTAATTAAGTCATGAGAGCTCTACCCTCATGAATAGATTAATGCTCTCATTAAAAAAAAAAAAGCTTCAGAGAAAGTTTACACTCTTTTGTCCATCCGTCCCTTCTGCCATGTAAGGACACAGCGTTCCCCCCTGTGGAGGCTGCAGCTTCAAGGCTCCATCTTGGAAGCAGAGGGCAGCCCTTACCATACACCAGTGCCAGCGCCTTGATCTTGAACTTCTCACCCTCCATAACTATAAGAAATAAATTTCTGTCCTTTATAAATTACTTAGTCTGTGATATTTTGTTATAGCAGCACAAATGAACTAAGACAGCAGGTTTGTACATTTATAATGTTCTTTACTTCTGTAGCTACTTTTTTTGTACTTAAACATCTCTTTGGGCTATTTTCTTCAAGTCTTTTTTTTTTTTTTTCCTGTCAAACAGCACCTCAGTGTCTCCCCACAGACAGAAATGATAAAACATAAACTCATGGGACTTTGGCTCCCAGGAAAGATTACATCATAACTTCAGGGCAGTTAAGCTACATTTAAATGCAAAGGTTATATACAAGTACAGAATAAATTGGTAAGTCCCTTTAGTTTTCATCAGAAGATGATTCAAACGAAATTAACATATTATTTAAACATGACATAAATAATTATAACACGATATGTAGCACAAAATATTTTTAATTTCTAATAACACTGCTTGCTAAACCAAATCAGCAAGGGTCATATTTTTGCCACAAACATCTAACTACCACTGCATAATTTATTTTTATATTGAGTGGAACAGTAAATACAGGTAATAGATCAAGAAGTACTAAAATTTTAAAAGTATAAAGAATGATCTAAAATGTTTAAGAAATGATTAATTTTTCCTCATAAGAAAATTCTAACATTCATCTTAAAGTGTTCCTTCTGGAAAGATATGGTTTTATCACTATCTCTGTGGCCAACTAAAGACTCGTGCTGCTAACTATTACCACTGTTCTCACACGCACATCAACGCCTGCCTGATGCCCCTTCCTCGACTGGTTGTCTGAGAACACTTATCTTTTGGCAGCAGATGGGGGATCTGGCTATCCACGCCAAGGCCTCAGAGTGCTACTAAATGCATGATGATTAGATGACACTGGTTTTAAACCTTTCATTTTAGTTACGCACAACTAATGTAATATTCCTATTGGTTGTGCCCAATGTGTTGAATGGTCCAAAGAAAAGCTTGGAAGGTGGACGGATAATGGGAGAGTCTGTGGGGGCACCCCCAGTAGGCCTTTGCCTGCTCTTTTTGATCTCACTCAAAAGGGGCTTCCCAGAGTACAGTTTAAAAACCACTTGATTCAAGACATTTTCAAAATATTAATATTTTGTGGAAATTAAAACCATCTTCCTCGGGGTAGTGGAAAATGTACAGGAGAAGAAAGTTCTTAAAGAAAGTCTGGGATAGAAAAATACCACATACACTGATGTAGCATAACTCTTCTTTCTTCCTCTGGGATAAGGCTTCAGCTTTGTGGTGCAGTTAATGTCTTTCCCAGTCGTTCTCCAACCACACCGCATGGGGAGCTCACCTGAACCTGCCTCTCTTAGATAGCTCATTCCCCTCTGAATTCATACTGCTCCATCATCCTAGAATGCCCTTCACCCTCTTTTCTGGCTGGGGAATTCCCCTTGGTCTTCAAAGCCCTACAATCTCTCCCTGATTCTAAACCTCTTAAATGCATCCTTTCCCCCTTCCAAACACACACACACATATACTCCTCACCATTAGTCTCTCTTTCTTTCTTTGTCCAAGCAGAATAGATCCCTTCTCATCAGTTTGAAATTGCACATATCACATTGGTAACTTAGTAAATATTTCCCCACCTAGAATATGAGCTCCGTTTTTTATCTTTATTATCCCCAGTAAATAGCCCAGTGCCAGGTACATCATGGGAACCTAATAAATGTTAACGGAATGAATGACAAATCTTTTCTTCCCCACTTTGGCTCCAAATGTAAATTGTACAATAACAATAAACAAAATGAGCCAAATGTTCCAGTTATAGGTAGTTGCCAAACAAGTTATGTTCTAAGAGTTTGTTTAAAAATTGGTTTTCTGAAGCAGAGAAATCAAATTCTTAAATGATGGTTAAGCTCCTGGGAGAGAGCCCTTCAAAGCCCTTTGAGCCCTCAATATTTCTGAAGAATGGTTTTAACAGTATGATCTCAGTTGTACCTAAACACTATTCATAAAATTGTTTCTGTGGGAAAATGAAATCCAAGTTCCATTTTTAGACACCAGAAACCTATCCAGTCGTGGCTCCAGTTTTGAAGTAGAGGGGACTTAGGGGGAGCAATTTTGTATGAAAAGGAGGTTGCATTCGCATATAGAGCAGAGAACTAAAACTACTATTTATATTGGGTTTTTTTTGCGATGTAGTCTCACTCTGTCACCCAGACTAGAGTACAGTGGTGTGATCATAGCTCAAATTTCTGGGCTCAAGTGATCCTCCTGCCTCAGCCTCCCAAGTAGCAGGGACTACAGGCATGAGCCACCATGTCCGGCTAATTTTTAATATATTTTTGTAATGATGGGGTCTCACTATGTCGCCCAGACTGGTCTCAAGCAATTCTTCCGCCTTGGCCTCTCAAAATGCTGGGATTACAAGCATGAGCCATTGTGCTAGCTAAATTCTTTTTAATTTACTTGGCAGTGGGACAACACGGTAAAATCTCCTCAGCTATTACCTTTCCTAACACTGACACTGTGAGTATGGACCGCCCAAGGCAGTTGCCCTGGCCAACACTGGTGGAAAAGAAAAGAGCAGAAAGAAGTTGAGAGGAATGGATTATAGGAGAGATTCTCAAGGTGTGTTCCAGGTACCAGCAATATGACTTGGGAACTTATTAGAAATGCAAATTCTTGGGTCCCACCCCAGAAATACTAAGTTAGGAATTCTAAGGGTAGGGCTTATCCCAGAAGAAAAAATGAGAAAAGTTTGACAATCTATGCTTTAACATGCCTTCCAGGTGATTCTGATGCATGCTAAAGTTTGAGAGGGGCTTTTGAACACCGATAATCTATTCGTAAAATTCACTTCAACCACATAAAATAAGGTACAGATGAAAACAATATGAATTAAAAAGAAAAGGTAAGCCAACAGTTCTCGGTCTCGACTGCACAGTAATCACCTGGGAGCTCTAAAAAATACTGATTCCTGGGCCCCAACCCCAGAGATTCTGATTTAATCAGTCTGGGATTTGGTGTGGGCACTGGGAGTTTTAAAAGCTCCCCAGGTGATTCTAATGGGAGGCCAAGATTGAGAAACCACCATTCTAAGCCAACTACTACATAATCATTATCCAAAGCTGCCAACCTGCTAGGAAACACAGAAACACACACACATGCACACAAATAAAAGACTAAAAATGTGAAGAGTAAGTTCATTTGCTTATAATTTACATTTCAAGGTAATAAAAATCCCTGAGACAATGACTTATTAATGTATGGTCAGAGGCCCCTTTGGCTCCAGGCAGTTCAGATATCACCTTCGGTAACCATGAAGGTCAGATTATGAAGGTGTGGTTCTAGTCAACACATTGGTGAGAGAAGACACCTGTGACAACAAGTAAGCACACCATCTTCAACGGCTAGGTAGATTTACTTGGCAATGTCCAGTCCCATAAATCCTTATGGCTCAGGGAGTCAAAAAGCATATAAGCCTGGTTATCACCAAGAAAATAATCCCATTAAGAAATTTTTAACATAAGAATTGTAATGGATAGAAGACAAAATTATTCCTGCCTAGAATGCTCTTTTCTATTCATTTCTCTGCTTGGCAATCTCCCTAACTCCGTCTAAAATTCTCTCCTACCAGAAAGTCCGGATTCAGCACTCAAGCAGCTATAGGTGGGTCTCAAGGTTAGCTCAGCTGGTTGACCACACCTGGCCTAACAACAGGTGTCCTTGGCTAAGTGAAGCTGAGATGCCAGAAATTCTTATATATGTACAGTGTATGAAATATTATTAATTCCATGACTATCTCAAGGGTTCTGAACCTTTGAGAGACAATGTGAATTTTTTACAAGGCACCCATACTACAAGCAGAGAAAAACATTTCTGAAGTTGTTTTCCAGGAATAAAGGCAGTTTACAAAAAAAGGAATCTCTTGGCTGTTATATGACCTCTATTAGGTGAAATAAGTCTCATTTCCCAGCCAACCATGGCTCCCTTTCTCATCCAACCCATAGACTGATACAATACAGAGGGTTGCTCCAACCGCATCTGCATCAGTTCAGACCTTCCAGTCAGCTCAGATTGTTAACTCGAATTTACAGTAAGTTAGAAAGATGACAAAGTCAAGCAGTAAAATATGATAGCTAGTTTGGTTATTAACAATGGTTAAGTAGCAGAATCTAGTGCCAGATTACCTGGATTCAAGTCCTTGCTCTATTATTTATGTGGCCTTAAACATCTACAAAATGGGGATAATAATAGCACCTACCTCATAAGGTGATTAGGAAGATTGTGATGAGTTTATTTGCATAAAATACTTAGCACCTGCATGTAGTAAGCTCTCACTAATCTATCTGACTATTTACAGAGGTCAAAATTTTGTTTTATTTTGATCCAACCATTCAATGTATGGAAATCTGTCCTACAGAAATACACAAGAATGTAAGGATATCTAGTGTTCTCCACATGATTATTTAATTGCAAAAGAATTACAAGCCACTACCGTCTATCAGTAGAGGAAATATTAAATAAACTATCGTTTTCTTTTTATATAATGAAATACTGTGGAACAGATAAGAAGAATGTAAGTACTGTTGAGTACTGAGAGTCAGCACAGGGTGGAGGTGAGCAACCCAACTCTGGAGCCAGAACACGAATCCAAAACCTGCTTTGCTGTGCACTAGCTATGTTTCCCTGTGCAAATCACAGAATGTCCTCATGTGTAAAATGGGAAGAATGACAGTATCCCCCGAGGGGCCAAGAACAATGCTTCACCCACAGTGGTTCTATAAAAACATTTGTTAAATAGATAAATGTTGACGAGGAAGGAAGGATACGCACCTAACTTGCTAGTGGTTACACCAGGAAATGGGAGTGATGACTTCCTTTTCGACACTTTTGTATTAACTTTTTTTTTAAGGGCATGCACTTTTTCTGTCACCAAATTTTAAAAATATGTCTAGTTTCTCAGCATATGGCCTGATTAAATTAGTTGACATGTAACTATAAGAGCATACTAACAGGAATGTCAGTTATTACTATATTCATTTTGCATAATGGGATATAGACATTAATAAAGGTAAGTGATTTATTAAGTTCACATATGAAGCTATTTGTAAAAGGAACTAGGATGGAAACAGTATAGTGTAATCTACAGGACATGAGTTTCGAGGATCAGACAGTACTAATTCAAATTCCTTCTATGCCTACTACTGCCTGTCACAAATTATCAGACCTCTCAGAACCTCAGTTTTCTTATTTGAAAAACAAGGTTAATGATAATAAGAACTAACATTAATTAAATGTTTGTTATGTGGAAAACACTACAGCAAGAGCATGACTGTATTATCTCATATAATCCTCATAAAAACTCTCAGGTAGGTGATACTATCATCCTTGTTTTACATATGAGAAAACTGAGGCACACAGGGGTTGAACAGTACATAGCTAGTAAGTAGTGCAGACAGGACTTGAATCCAGGCAGATCAGCTTCAGCCACATATACTTCACAGGGGGATTATGAGAAGATAGCAAAGAACTCACAAAATTATTTGCTTTTACCCCTTTGATCCACTAAATAATGCTACCTTCTAGAACATGTGACCTAAAATCTAATTTATGTTACAGTAAACTTCTAAGGGGATGTATAATTCTCTCTCTTACACTGCTCACACTACAGATAATTGCTTGATGTACTTGTTTCACTGAGAAGTGGTGGCCCGTGCCAGGGCAGGTGACAAGGACAGTGGTTCTTATTCATCTGGGCAGCAGCTTCAGTGCTAATTCTAAACACAGGTGGTGAGAGAGACAGCCAACAGGAAGGGGGAAGGAATCGCTGCTGACGTGTGCAACTGCGAAGATTGATGGTTTCCCTCTCTCTTTTTCCCCAGTGTGTCGGCCTGGGGGCAGAGACTAGGAGCCGCTGTGCTGGGGACCCAGTAAAATACACAGCACAGTGTCTGCCTTGCTGCAATGCTGATTAATGAGATCAGAATGACACAGAAAACAGGCGGTGCTTCGCGAGGAGAATTCACAGGCATTTCTTTCTTTAATGATTTCAACAAAAGCAGTTCCCATAAACCTCCGGGTCTGAACTGGAATACCCCATGGTTAGAGCGACGCCGGGGTGTATTTGGGGGGATGAGTGGAGCAACGGGTGAGAGTGTGAGGAGAGTTTGTAATGAAGTAAATTCACTTACGACCAGCTGGGTACAAACTTATCAAGAATTCCTCTCCTCTATTTGATTGGCCCCAAAATTCCACAAAGTTCCACATAAGATAGTTACTTGTCTGTCTAGCTTAATGTGGAAAGGACATAAGAATGTGGTATCACAAAGAACTGTACCCTGTTTAAGCACTTTTGCTTTTTAGAACTAGTAGATAGTATTACTAATTCTTCATGTTTTACCACAGCTGCATAACGTATACATTAAAATGGTATTGTCTTTATTGAGAAAAGACAAAGTTTAACACCAAATGTTATTTTCAATACTTTCTATCAACTATCTATCGGACATATTCATTTTTATTTCCCACCAGCACCTTTGGATAGATATTAATACTCTATCCAAAATTAAATCTACTGACTCATGAACTTCAGGTCAACTCCCCCAAAATCTGTTCGGTTTTTGTATTCTCAGTCCTGGCTAATGACACAACCATCCATCCAATTTCCCAATCTTAAGCATCATCCGTGACTCCTTCCTTTCCCCGCACCAAATTCTGTGGATTCAAATCCTGCCCCCTCTAATTATTAGCTATATGATCTTTGGCAAGCATTTTTGCCTCAGTTTCTTCACTTAAAATAAAAATTTTAATAGTACTACTTCATAAGATTATTGCAAGAATTAAACAAATTAGTACAAAAAAGTGTTTAGAATGGTGCCTGGCACATAGAAAGTGTTTAATCAAGATTAGCTACCATCATTATCATTATCTAATTACTAAATCATCAGGGATGTTACTCAATACAATTTCACTTTTCCATCTTCATTAATGTAGTCTAAACCCCAATGATCTCATCTGTGCTGTTTCAATAGTTTCTATCTGACTTTTGTATCTTCCATGCCATCACCTGAACTATCTTTTAAAAATAATCTCCATTGATTCTTCCTTTCTTACCAGGTCAAGTCCAAACTCCTTAATTTAGTACAAAATCCTTGATAATCTGACTTCACACACACATAGATTACTTAGACATGGTAGGGGCAATTATCCCCATGAATGAATCTTAATTAACTAAATAAGAAGTCTTATGAGAAATTTTGAGTTAAAGTTTCATTATACATTTAACATTTTATAACATGCTATTTTTTATTAATCATCCTAGCACTAGAGTCAGTATCATATTCATCTAAAACCATAAGAATAATCTTTAGGTCCTATAATTTAAAGCTCAAAATGCAAAAAATATTTATATGCCAACTGATATTATTCTAAATAAGATTAAATTTATAGTACCCCCATTGTTTAGTGTATGGGTTGAATATGTCCCCCAAAATTCATGTCTACCTGGAACTTCAGAATGTGACCTTATTGGGAAATAGGGTCTTTGCAGATATAATCGGTTAATATAAGGTCATACTGGATTCCAGTGGACCCTAAATTCAATAACTAATGTCCTTATAAAAAGAGAAGACACATAGAGACAGACAGAAGACAGCCACGTGGCAATGGAGACAGAGATTGGAATGATGGATGCATCTACAAGTCAAAGAACACCAAGGACTGCTAAGAGCCACCAGAAGCTAGAAAGAAACAAGGAAGGATTCTTCCTTAGAGCCTTCAGAGGGAGCATGCCCTGCCAACACCTCTATATCAGATGCCTCCAGAACTGTGAGAGAATAAATTTCTGTTGTTTTAAGCCATCCAGTATGGTACTTTGTTACAGCAGCCTTAGAAAACTAATACATTTGACTAATGCTTTAAAAACTAGTTCGGGATCTGTAATCTGATTACCATTCTGGCCAGAAAATCATCATCTGAGACACTGAGCTTCTCTTCCAAGGCTGTGCAAGCCCTGAGGCAATGCAGAGTGGCTGAGTAATAAAAGTAGTATAAAAGCATTCTGCATTGGCTATCAGGACTGACAAACCACAACCACAACTGTGTGCAGGCAATAGTGCTGACTACATTATTGAGTAGACCACATCAAATAAACAAACAGCCAAGATCAACCAAGGGGATGTAATCATAGATGAAGTTGCTGTTACTTTGTTCTGGGATCAATTTAAAGTTCTAGGACCATATTTCTGTTGACTCCATAAAATTACTGCACATCATTGGCTTTGCTCCATTTATTTCTTCCGTTTAAATAGTAGCTCTAAAATTTTCACTATCCTGTAATCAATCACTCAGAAAAATATAAATTTAAATTTGGCAAGAACTATTAATATTTCCTTTGGTAAAAAATATTGATTGTATACTATTTTCCAAATGAAGTAGTATGTCATGTACTATTTTAACTCCCATAATCTATTGTTGTTCTCTGAAAGGACTTCTTTGTTTCTTTGAAAGCTTGAGATTGCTTTTTGGCATAATTACCCCAGCCCAAATGGTTCTGAGATACAGGTTTTCACAGAAAATAAACAGTGAACTATTTCGTTTACTTTAATAAGCCAAGTATACATGTCTACAAATTTTCTCTGAAACTCTTTAGAAATTTTTTTAAAACATAAATTTTTTTGTGTATATTTAAGGTATACAACACGATGTTATGGGATACATATAGATAGGAAAAAGGTTACTATAGTGAAGCAAATTAACATATCCATCACCTCACATAATTACTAATTGTTTTTGTTTTTGTTTTTGTGGCAACAGCAGCTAAAATCTACTCAATTAGCATGAATCCTAAACATAGTGCAATTTTATTAACAAGAGTCCTCATGTTGTATGTGAGATCTCTAGACTTGTTCATCCTATATATCTGCTACTTTGTATCCTCTGACCAGCATTTCCCCATTTCCTCCCCTAGAAAGAATTCTTGTTTGCTTTGAGTCAAGAAATTATAATTTTTCAGCAGCTTCACCACAAAATCAGCACTCACATTCAAACTGCAATGATTTTAAATGCAATTTACTCATGAGTTTTTCAGACTACGCCTCTCCCCAACAGGAAATTTTTTTATGTTGTACATAATTCTCCTCTATGACTAAATTTTAGTAGGTAAAATAATTAGCATAATAGAATAATGCTCGTTATACAACACATACATATCAAAACATCAAAACTGTACCCCATAAATATGTATAATTACAAAGTGCCAATTTAAAAAAAGAACATTGCTCTTATTTTTGACAATTTCAAACACATGGTTTGATAGTATATCTTGAAAGTACATTATTTTTCATCTACTTAGATGACAAATTCCTGTACATTGAATAATTATTAATAATAAAATACTTGGTACCACAAGTGACATCACTGCTTACCTCAATTGGTAAACTTTTGGACATTTTTGTGAAAAATAACATAGACTTTTTTTTTGATATTACTATCATCCCTTTCTTGATCTAACAAATTTCAATTTATCTGTTAAGACCCAATTCAGCTGTCACCACATTTGCAGAGTATTCTCCAATTCCCCAGGACAAGATGAGTCACTTGCTCCTGTAAGCACTTACAATGTTTTATTCTCAATTAATTAGAGTGTGTAGTTGTACTGTAACTAATTTTTCCTACAATTCTACAACCCTCACTAGCCAGTGAAATCCTCAAGGGCAAGAACTATGTTTTTACCCCTAACACCAACAGGGTGGGGGTTCAATATATGTGTATGAATGAAGTAGAAACAAATACTGTATGAGGCTTACAGAAAGCAGGAGTTGGAAGTCATGGCTTAAGTTCCATGGCACTCAGTGGCCCGAAGGAAGAGGAGGATGATTGAAGGCTATTTACCAAGACTAGCAGGGGGAATTTTCAAATTACCCCTTCTCAGGTTGCCTATGCAAATGCTAGCCACCTTTTAGTTAACGGTACCTACAACTATCACAACACTTTTCAAATTCCTGATTTATTGTAATTAATTTATTAAAATATTCTTACCATTTGATCCAGCAATCCCATTACTGGGCAACTACCCAAAAGAACAAAAGTCGCTCTATGAAAAAGACACCTGCACTCAAATGTTCATAGCAGCACAATTCACAATTGCAAAGATGTCGAAACAACCCAAATGTCCATCAATACATGAGTGGATTAATAAACTGTGATATATGTATACCATGGGGTATTATTCAGCTTTAAGAAACAATGGTGATATAGCACCTCTTGTATTCTCCTGGAAAGTGCTGGAACACATTCTACTAAGCAAGGTATCCCAAGAATGGAAAAACAAGCACCACATGTACTCACCATCAAATTGGTATTA
>CAUYSK010121748.1:0-13432 GCA_963575035.1 Avahi laniger | reverse complement strand
TATCACTTGAAACTCCCTTCTGAACTGACAGATTGACGTAATTGTTTAGAATTCTGGATGTGGAGAGATAGGAGCACTCATACACTGCTGGTGGGACTGCAAACTAGTACCACCTCTGTGGAAAGCAATATGGAGATACCTCAAAGAGCTACAAGTAGAACTACCATTTGATCCAGCAATCTCATTACTGGGCATCTACACAAGGGAAAAAAGACATTCTATAAAAAAGACATCTGCACTTGAATGTTTATAGCAGCACAATTCACAATTGCAAAGATGTGGAAACAACCCAAGTGTCCATCAATACATGAGTAGATTAATAAACTGTGGTATATGTATACCATGGAGTACTATTCAGCTTTAAGAAACAACGGTGATATAGCACCTCTTGTATTCTCCTGGATAGAGCTGGAACCCATTCTACTAAGTGAAGTACCCAAGAATGGAAAAACAAGCACCACATGTACTCACCATCAAATTGGTATTAACTGATCAACATTTATGTGCATATATAATAGTAACATTCATCGAGGGTCAGGCAGGTGGGAATGGGGAGGAGGGGATGGGTATATACACATCTAATGGGTGCAGTGCACACTGTCTGGGGGATGGACATGCTTGAAGCTCTGACTTGGGTGGGCAAAGACAGTATATGTTACCTAAACATTTGTACTCCCATAATATGCTGAAATAAAATTTAAAAAATGAAAAATAAACTAAGGAGAAGAAAAAAAATTCTATGTGATTTAGAAAGAAACTATGTTACCCCAATTCAGCTATTTTGACTGAGGAAGTCTAATTAGCATTGAGTTGTTTTTTGCAAAAATATCAAAGCCATGGAAAACTTGGTCAAAATGAATACTCATATTGGGAAATTTAATGCATCTTGGGAAAAATCCTGCATATTCTTCATGAAGAAACTTGTATACTCACTAAAGTGTGTTCTCCTTTGAAGATATAACTAAGAATAATTTGACA
Source organism: Avahi laniger (assembly GCA_963575035.1). Taxonomy (NCBI): domain Eukaryota; kingdom Metazoa; phylum Chordata; class Mammalia; order Primates; family Indriidae; genus Avahi; species Avahi laniger. The sequence continues at coordinate 12,454 of CAUYSK010121748.1, read as the reverse complement.
AATGTCATTTTATTTATTTAGTTAAAATTAGATATTTCAGTTTGTTGTTGTTCATCCTGAAATACATACTCTGTTATTGCAGTCTAAAACTACTTTTGAAGGGGGCAGCTGTTAAATATTTAATAGCTGTTAATATTCAATATTTAACGAGAAAAATTTATAGAATAAAAATGAAAAGGTATGAACTAATAACTAAGATATATAACTTATTTGGTAGTATTTGATTTCACTAGATTAACATATATTTTATTTGAGTAGGCTAAGAGAGAGTGTGTGCCATGATCCCTATTAAATTCAGTATAAATTCATACAACAAAATCAGAAAGAGAGGACATTCTAAGCAGAGAGAAAAGCTTGTGAAAGTATAGCTGTGTGAAGGTACTTTGCATGTTCCAGAGAGACTAATTTGCTGCTATTGAGGTGTAGGGTAGATGCATGGTGAACTGGCTTAACAAAAGAGTTGTCTATGGTAAGTTTTTAAAAGATTGGAGAAAATATTCTCAGAAGAAAGATTAGATGTAGGAAAAGAAGATCAGAGGCTGGGGAATTATCTAGAAGTCTTCTGTAGTGCTCTGAAAAAGAGAGTTTTAGGACCAGGCCATGGCAATGGGAATGAAGAAAGGATTTCAGAGCCATTGCCAAAATAACATTGACAGGATTTGATGACTGAATGAATAATCTAAGAGAGAAAGGTAAAGAAAATGAGCATTGTTCGCTCTTATGACTCAGAACCCCATGCACAATGCCTTGTACATAGTAGGAGGTCATCAAATTGCTGTCTAATTGGATTGATTAAAACTCTTTTCTAGTAGTAGATACTAATATTATTATCATAAAGATATGTCTTCATTTTCTTGTTTTCAGGGCTGCCATTCCAGTAACTTTTAGGAATATTAAATTCACTGTGAAATAATTTTTAAGGTCTCCAAGGGCAAGAAAACAATTCTGTACTTCAAGTAAAATCATAAAGAATTTATATAGATTGGCTTCCTTGTTATTGAGGACAGGGAGGAACAGGTTAAGATATTTTAAAACTCGCTATTTGCTATCATTTGTACAGAACTGGGTTGACATTTATATTTTCCATATACCTGATAAAAGGGTTTACTAGACAGATTTACAGTATTCCTAATTAAAAAGATTGAATTTGGAAAAAAAATTAATTACCTTAGGTAATTCTCAAAAAAGGCCTCTAAAGTTGACAGAAAATATACACTTACACCCATATGGTAGCTGAAAATGCTGATGCTTGAAAAAGTGAAATTGTCAAAAAAGGTGAACTTGTCTAAGTATGACAGCTGGTAAATTTCTGATCAACACCTAAGTGCACATATAGGAATAACATTTATTGGGCATCAGGCAGATAGGAGGGGGGCGGAGGGGATGGGTATATACATACAAAATGAGTGTGATGCACACCGTCTGGGGGATGGACACGCTTGAAGCTCTGACTAGGGGTGGGGCAAAGGCAATATATGTAACCTAAACATTTGTACCCCCATAATATGCTGAAATAAAAAGAAAAAATTGCCCTCATTTTTTTTCTAAATTTGCTTACTTATTTTTAAAATTTACATATAAATTATGTGTATTTATCGGGTACAACATGATGCTTTGAAGTATATATTCATTGTGGACAATATCTAAGATATGGAAGTAACCTAGTTGTCAACCAATGGATGAATAGATTTAAAAAATGTGGTATGCATACATAATGGAATACTATTCAACCACAAAAAAGAAGGCAATCCTGCCATTTGTGAAAAAATGGACGAATTTGGAAGATGTGTCCTCATCTGATTTCAGTTCCTGATTGAGACTCAGAATATGATTTTCCAACAAGTTCCTCAAGTTACTCTTTGGCAGATAGTACTTGAGAATCGTTATATTTGTAAACTAGACTAGGGGTAGAAAATAAGAATGGAGTCGGGAGAGAAGTTATCTAAAACAACAGTGGGTGCCAGGAGCTGTAGCTCATTTCTGTAATCCCAGCTACTTGACCTGGGAGGCTGAGGTGGGAGGATTGCTCGAGATCGGGAGTTGGAGGCTGCAGCGAGCTATGATTACTGCATTGCACTCCAGCATGGGTGACAGAGTGAGACCCCCATCTCTAAAAAAACAAAAACAAAATAGAAATAGATATCTAAGGGGTCGTAATGGGATTGTAGAGGAGAGTGGGGAAGAGTCCAGGAGAGGTGGAGAAAGAGTCAAAGTTCTAAATCCTTAATCCAATTTCCAAGTTTGGAAACATTGAGCAGTGGTCTTGGTGATTGCTGCTGCTGTTTTGTTGTTATTATTATTAGCGTATTTAAGTAGATGTCGAGTGAAGCAGAGGTGGAGCAAATTTTAGTATGAAGAGTATTTGCCCTCCCTTACCAGGACCTAATGGTGAAGATGTGCTCATAGCTTCCCTGAGTGAAAGTAAGAATGTGTATTTTGCAGCCAAATATAGGCTCCAAGAAGGCAGGACCCTTGCCTGCTTTGTTCATTTTTCTATCCCCAGAACCTAAAACTATGTCTCCCACAGACTAGGTACTCCAAAAATTTTTATGGAAGCAATTTCCCGTGGAAAGACATGTTTTAAATTTAAACCTTTGACATCTCAAGAGACTAAGGTATCAGAACATAACATAACATAAGAGTAATAGTGGTTTGGTTGCATTGCTGTTCATAGGACTTCCATAAGTACTCACTAGGATTGTGCGGAGCACTGTTTGGAAAGACCTCATCTCAGTGGTTATTGGGTCTTTTTGAAATAGAACTATTACTCTAGGTTTATTATACACTAAATAGAACTTTGTGGGCTGGCCTAGGGATATTACCTTAGAATGAGTTGTTTCAATTGACTTGTAAGTGGGGAAAGTGATAAATTTATGTTCAGGGGATTACTACGATATTATCTGAAAGATGTTTGCACCTTGGCAAGGTTTAATTTATACTAAATTTTAAAGGCAACAAAAATAAATTCAGAAACACTTTTCATATTGGAGTTAAAGCAATACATGATAAGAGTAAAATTAAAGAGAATAATTTGCTGCCTAGCACAATTCCAACCATATAGTAAAATATAACAAGAATTAAAAGTATTTAAAAATGAAGTATAATTTCCAAAGCATGTTTACATGGCTTATTTCACTGGATTCTTGAAGTAATGTCTATTTTATGAGTAAAGAAACTGAGGCTCACAGAAAATAAATGACTTATTCAGGGCTACATAGGTTGTAAGAGTTTTCCCACTTCTATAAATTATATTTCTCTAAGTGTGCCCCACAGAGTTTTGAGGGTTTTAAAAGATTTTTCCTATGCCCCCCAAATAAGGGGGAGTTCCATTTTTAAATAAGCCGAAGAAATACAAATTTAAGTAGGTTTCTGAGTTGTAGCACTTAACAATCTTTACCTTGCAATATACTAATGTGCTTCATGTTTTCACATATCTAAGTGGAATATACAGTAGTCAGAGCTTTCCAAACTTTTCTAATTATGAAATACTTTTCTTTTCATAGAGCCTTTCCTAAGATCGGTGTTTCTCAGGACTTATTTTGGGGAATGCTGTTTCAGGGCATTGGTCTCAAAGAGCTGTCAAAGTCAAAAAGCATTGTCCTGGTATAATAGTTCAAGGTGTAGCTTCTCCTAGAGTTATTTGAATTTTATTAGAGGGATCTTGAAGATTGAACTCTTCAAGGTCCAAAAGAAAATGTGCTTAGTGCCAGGATTTTTTTTTAACACAGAGCCAAGAAGCTGGGGCAAGTATTTGGGGGCAGGAAGGGCATCTTAAGTACCTCTCAAATTGTATTAAATAAACAACTATATGTTCCATATACTTGAAAGGGAGTCCCATGCAGCTGACCTTGATAAAGAAACAATTAAGTCCATTGCATAAAGATGTAATTACACATATTCTAGCATAATTTTCTCTTTCTCCTTACTTATAATGAAGGCAATCCATTAATGATTTATGTTTTTACTTATAAAAACAGAACTATATATTCTAGCTCTTGGATATTTAAATCATTTGAAAATGATTTGAAATGTACTGGATGATAGCCTTGGGGAGTAGAGAATATTTTTTCTTTTTGCAGAGTATTTTATTTCATTCAGTTTAACAACTCAATTCAATAACAAGTTTGTTGAGTGAATGAAAAAAATGCATGAATATATAAAATGCCTGCCATGTATAAAGTTCCATCTGAACAAGGCATTGTAGAAATTTCAAAGATGACTAAGATGTGGTTTTCTATGTTCAAAAGTTTGTAATAAAGTTATAGCCTCTTACCTGCTGCCTACTCCAAATCAATAGTATTTATGCTTTATAAAGTGCTTTTATGTCTGTTCTCTCACTGAATCACCATAAAACTTTAGAGTTAGGTAGTGCAGACTTTTCTTTCATTTTCTAGGGAGGGAAAATGACTTGTTTGGGGTCCTTCTGCTAATTAATGATTGGAAGAACTAGTGAAATCTGTTCTGTATGTGTAGAAAGCCAAATCCTAATCAATTCCTTGCTAGGAAGCTGAGGCTGATGAGCCACTCCCACATTATCTATCATTCTGTTCAGTCAGCATTGCCTATGAATTTGCACTCCTTGGTATATACATTCAGCTTGTTCTGAAGTCATTTTCACTGGGGCAGAGTTGAAAAGGGGGAAAAAAAACTAGGCTTACTTGTTTTTCAAATCCTTTCCTAGTTAGTGTTCTGTTGGCACATTTTGAAGAATGCAATTCCCTGAGAATCTCTGGCACCAGATGATGGTTGTGTGTGAATCTGTTTGTACTTTGTCCCCTTCCATTGCCTGTCTAAATGAACATTTTTGATAAAGTACATAATGCATTTTTAAAATGTAAAATGATTTGCATACTTCTCTGCTGACAGATCAAAATAAAAATATATTCATTCCATTTACGAGGAAGGCATCATGATATAATAGAAAGACACCAAAAGCCAGACTAGAGTCAGAAGATCTGAGCTCAAGTCATGGCTCCCAAATTTATAAACATGACAAAGTTATTTAGCCTTTCTAAATCTCTTTTCCTCATCTATAAAATGAAGATAATAATAACCTCCTGTTTGCCTCATTGGATAGAAACTGTCTTGTTTTCGTCACAGTTTTACTGTGAGGGAGTCCATCTTTGAACCCTCTCCTGCCATTGTTTTCCAACCTAGAGTACTGCCCACACACTAAATGGACTTCAGTGGCCTGAAAAGGTTAATGCACTTCCATAACATGGGATGTTTGTTCCCATATTTTTAGAGAGAAAGTTAGGTGAGTTATTGGGCAAGCCGCTTAAATCTCTCTTATAATTAATTTTTAAACTGATAATATCATTTCTTAACATTATAAACCAGTGATTCTAAAACTTTGCAAATCACTTATAGTCTGAAGGGGAGCTTTTTAAATAATACACATTCCCAGATTTCATCCAAAGATTCAGTGGTTTGGGGTGGGAGAATCACTCTTAGAAACCCTGTTTCAATAATGAAGAAACCAAGGAACAAGGAAGTAATGTAAAATGACTTATTCAAACATGAAGATTAGTCAGTCACAGATACAAGTTCCCCCTTTTCAGTCCGTTATTTTATGTTTCAGGACACAATTGTGTCTCTATTGCCAAGAAGGGGAGAAGTAGATTGGGTGATGTTCTTCTAGAACACAGGTCCATTATAATCTGGTTACATAGACTCTACAGTCCAATTAGTTTTGCATCATACTGCTTTGGCACTGGTGCCAGGATCTTTTTAGTTGGATATATTCCATCCACAAATTGTCAATTTTTTATTAATATATCTGGTGTGGCTGCAGAATTGGCTGGGTGTATGCTAAAATATATGAGCACTAAAAATAGATTTTTAAGATTTTACTACCTGTTATGATTCTGATAGAAGAGAGTAATGAATCTGAAAACTTTAGGTCAACGGCAAACTTCTGTAATTTAAAATAAAAGTATTTTCGTGGCTCTGTAAAGAGATTGTAAAAGAATGTACTTGATTTTTCTAATGTACAAAGACAGGTAATGGGTACTGGGGCTGAAGCTTTGACCTAAAACATTTGTAATGAAGAATTGTGTCTGTTATGATCTGCTTATATAGCCTAAAAAGGAAGAAAAATACTAATTTATGTTACAAGATAAGTAGCTTTGAGGTAAAAATTTGGACCTAACATTTGGGCCTAACCATTTTCTATACCATAATAGTTATTTCAGCTTTATTCTTTCAGGTTTTAATAATTTTTCTTTTTATTACTTGGTAGAGGTCCTGTAACTTAGTATATTTGCTTTGGGCTAAAGAACAAAAAAAAAAAAAAAGGAAAAACACAACTCATTCTAGCAGGTTAAGCATTTCAGCCTGCTCTCCAAAGTAATTTTAAACATGGTAATGATATTTTGTTACTCAAAATTCATATAATTTATAATCAGAAGAGACTACAGTTTCTCCTATAAGGTCTGAATATATCATCTCATTTGGTGATCACAAATAATAACTTTTTTGAAATTTAGAGCACCTCTGTGGGATTTTGAGATTAGGATTACTTATCTTTGTATTTTATCCATCTGTAGATTGGTATTTATAAAAAACTCCTGGGCAGACAATGTGTTTGTAGAAGACTTTGAACTCCTACCAGGAAACATATAATAAAAATATAGGTTTTATTATCATCACACAGCCATTATCTGGTACAATGGCTTGAGTTAAGAATTGAAGATCAAGGTTCATGGAATACATTGTCAATTTTGTCATAAACTTCCTATTTGACTGTGAACATCCAACTTCACACCATTTGTTCTTGAATTTACCTTCTGTAAAATGTGGTAATAATATTTAATCACTTCATACAGGATGCTATGAAACTTAACTTTCTTTTTCTGAGATTTTCAAACATAAAGGACCATAACAATTATTAGCACTACTCTATTCTGACTGGCATCTTTGTGACCAGTTTTAGCATAGTACGTATAAATAAGAAAGGTATTGTCTTCTCCTTTTCTCTAGTATGTAAAGAATTTTTTCTTTGCATCCATACCAGCATCTATTGTTTTTGGACTTTTTTTAAAAAAAAATCAGAATATTATGGGAGTACAAACATCTTGATTACATGATTTACTTTTATGCAGTTTGAATCAAAGTTATAAGTGTGCCCATCACCAAGGTAGTGGGCGTTGTACTTGTTAGGTATAAATTTACCTGTCCCCTCTTCCCTCCTCCCACCTACTTGTTTTCCATTGAGTTTTACTACCATATGTGCACATGGGTGTTGATCAATAGTGAGTACACGTGCTGTTTGTTTTTCCATTCTTGCGATACTTTGCTTAGAAGAGTGATCTCTAGTTCCATCCAGGTTGTTACAAAAGTTCACGATTTTTAGGGCTGTAGTAGTACTCCCTAGTAACTATATACCACATTTTATTCATCCACTCATGTAGTGATGGGCACATGGGTTGATTCCACATCTGTGCGATTGTAAATTGTGCTACAGTAAACATTTGAGTGCACATGTCTTTTTCATAAAATAACTTTTTTTCCTTTGGGTAAATACCCAATAGTGGAATTGCTCGATCAAATGGTCAGTCTGCTTTTAGTTCCTTGAGATATTGCCATACAATTTTCCTTAGAGGTTATACTAGTTTGTAGTCCCACCAACAGTGTGAAAGTGTTCCCTTCTCTCCACATCCATGCCAGCATCTGTTGTTCGGGGACTTTTTATAAAAGCCATTCTCACTGGGGTTAGGTAATATCTCATTGTGGTTTTGATTTGCATTTCCCTGATGATTAGAGACTTTGGGCATTTTTTCATATGTTTATTGACCATTAGTCTATATTCTATTGAAAAGGTTCTGTTCATGTGTTTTGCCCACCTTTTTATAGTTGTTTGATTTTTTTCATGCTGATTTGTTTGGGTTCTTTATACATTCTGGTTATCAACCCTTTATTGGATGTGTAGCATACAAATATTTTCTCCCATTCTGTAGGTTGTCTATTCACTCTATTGATTGCTTCCTTAGCTATACAGAAGCATTTTAGTTTAATCAAGCCCCATTTGTTAATGTTTGTTGTTGCTGTGATTGCTTTTGGGGTCTTCATAAGTTCTTTGCCTAGGAAGATATCTAGAATTTTTCCAATATTTTCTTCTATAATTCTTATAGTTTCATGTCTTAGGTTTAAGCCTATCTTTTTAATAAAAGCCATTCTAACTGGGATAAAGTGATAGCTCATTGTGTTTTTAATTTGCCTTTCCCTGATAATTAGTGATGTGGAGCATTTTTTCATGTTTATTAGCCATTTGTTTTTGTTCTTTTGAGAAGATTTTGTTCATGTTCTTTGCCCACTTTTTAATAGGGCTGTTTTTTTGTTTTTTTTTCTTGCCGATTTGCTTGAGTTCTTTGTAAATTCTTTATCAGATGTATAGATTGCAAATGTTTTCTCCCATTCTGTAAGTTGTCTATTTGCTCTGTTGATTGTTTCCTTAGCTTTACAGAAGGCTTTTAGTTTAATTAAATCCCATTTATTAATTTTTGTTGCTGCCATGACTGCCATGGGGTCTTAGTCATAAATTCTTTGCCTAGGCCGATATCTAGAAGATTTTTTCCCTACATTTTCCCTAGATTTCTTATGGACTCCTGCCTTAGATTTAAGTCTTTTATCCATCTTGAATTAATTTTTATAAGTGGTGAGAGGTAGGGATCCTGTTTCATTCTTCTTCATGTGGCTATCCAATTTTCTCAACACCATTTATTGAATAGGGCTTCTTTTCCCCAGTGTATGTTTGTGTTTACTTTGTTGAACATCTGTTTGTTGTAGGTAGATGGTTTTAAATCTGGGTTCTCCGTTCTGTTCCGTTGGTCTATGTCTCCACTTTTGTATCAATACCATACTGTTTTGATAACTATAGCCTTATAATATAGTTTGAAGTCTTGTAATGTGATGCCTCCAAAAACAATAGATGCAGAGAGAAAGGAACACTTATATACTGTTGGTTGGACTGCAAATTAGCACAACCTCTATGGAAAAAAGTATGGAGATTCCTCAAAGAACTAAAACTGGACCTAACATTTGATCCAGCAATCCCACTATTGGGTATTTACCCAAAGGAAAAGAAGGCATTTTATCAAAAAGATACCTGCACTTGAATGTTCATTGCAGCACAATACACAATTGCAAAGAGGTGGAATCATCCCAAGTGCCCATCAATTCATGAGTAGATTAACAAAATGTGGTAAATATATATCACCAAATACTACTCAGCCATAAAAAAAGATGAATTAATACCTTTTGCAACAATCTGGACAGAACTGGAGACCATTTTCCTAAGTGAATTATCTTAAGAATGGGAAAAAAAACCACCAAATATATTCACTATTGAATTGGAACTAACTGATGAGTAGACATGTACACATAGGGAGGTAAAACTCATTGGAAATCAACCAGGGGTGAGGCGGGTGGAGGGAAGGGGTAAAAACCTACCTAATGGGTACAGTGAACACTGTTTGGGTGATGGGCACATCTATTTCTGGGACTGAAGCATCACAAAAGTGATCCATGTAACCTAGAACATTTGCACCCATGTAATATTTTGAAATAAAAAAAAGAAGGAAATACAGGAAGAAGTTGAAGAATTAAAAAAAAAAAGAATTTTGCATGTATCTTTCCCTTATGTTCTCTCCTTCCTCTTGTGTCCCTGAAGGAAGAATCTTAAACTTCCTGACTTAATTTGAAAAATTATTCATTTTATTCATTAAATAAATATTTATTGAACACCTGCTACATGCTGGGAATTGTGTTTGGTTTCTGGAAGTTCAAAAATGGTACTGTCCCTTTTTGTGCTTTTAGAGGCCTTAGACATCTAGATCACAAGTCTTCAGCTGAGTCCTTCTGCTGTTGCTTCAGGTACAATACAAGAAAGCAGGATGCTGACATGGCCCAGCAAATCATGTCAATTGAGGCTATTAATGATCATGTATACTATTTCATAGGAGTGAAACTGGAGGCACTTGCTCTTAGTTTCCATCATTCATCCATTATCTAGCTGTGAGACCTTGGGCACATCAGCTCACCATCTCTGCATCTCAGTTTTCTCATCTGTAATCACTAAGACCTCATTTAGTTTTGAGTTTCTGTGGTTTCTATCTTCCAGCTATAGGTATGACACTGGTTTACAAAGGTGAAGGAGTTTGTTTCTTTTGATTAGCCTCATTAGCCAATCAAGATTGGGAAAGAATGTCTGGGATGCAAGGCCTCCCATCAGTCCTTGAATAAATAACACTTTCTGTGGACTGGGTAAAGGGAAATGATGAGCTTGGTGATCCTATCTAACCCATAATAAACACAGATTGGCTCTTAAACCAAGTTTGTTGTCCTCTTGGATTTCATTTCCTTAAATTAGAGGGATGAACCAAACTATACTTTACTTTGAGGTTATTGCTATGTGTAGTTTTAAGTGAAAGCAGAAATGAAACTTTTATTTTTCAAACAGAGGGCTTTATGTGATTTACTATATCTCTGTGGTAGGCAGATTTATCTCGATCAGAATATCCTTATTGTTTGTATTCCTTGGAATACTTAGAAAACTCATGCATAATTTCCATCCCCATACACATGACACAGGCTTCCTAAAAGTTTCAGTTTAGAATCTGTGTTTTTTCTTTTCCTGTTTCACGTAAGGAAGTGGAAGGAGGCTTAGGGGAGGGGCTAGCCTTCTACCACTTGTGTATCATGGCTCAGCAACTCAGTGCTTTAGACTGTTATTTCAGAATCCAATATATTAAACTTTGGCCTCTGAGAGCAATACATAAGATTAACAGAGTGATAAATATAGAATTTTCATAAGGAAAAGACTATATTCTGTCATTTTGAATCAATGTTAGGAAGATGATCTCAGCATTCACCACCTCCTATGTGCTTGTGAAGGGAAAAAGGATTAGAGAAGAAGTTGACTGTTCTCCTTTCACATGTTGTTGTGGCACAGATAAGTAAATTTCCTATATGCCAAGAATGAAATCCACTAACACTGTGACACTAATGTGAGTCCTTTTTGAGCCCTGCATAATTGCTGCTGCCATGATAGATAGTACAGCTCAGGGAAGAATGGTTTATCTAGAGCCACTGAATATTTGACTGACTAGAGTAACACAACTTAAAATTTCTAGTTTTATTTTTCTTCACAGTATTGGTTTGTTTGTGATCATAAAAAAGACTCTCTAAAAATGCCCATTTTGTTCAAAAGCATGATTACTATCTCTATTTTTCTTGAATTGCATATTATATCATGGTCACAAAAGTTATTTTGTACTAAAATGCATGAGCTTTTGCATTTAGCATATGTAGAATTTTTCTCGGTGTGATTATATCCTTTTAGGGATAATAATTTTAAAATCTTTTAACTTTGTAATAGTTTAATTCAAAAAAAACTTTTAATTCTCAAAAAGAAAAGGATGAATTAGTAGTAGCTTTATTGTTGTTAGCCTATGGACTTTGGTTCTGCAAACTTCTGTTCAAGATTTTTTCAATAGAGAATTAAATTAAAAGAAAATAAAAGAAAGACAAGAAACACTGATATCAGCTCAAAAGTTTTTTGCTGACTTTTAGTTAACAAAGCTCTAAATGGCTACTAGTCTTCCACCTGCAGTCAAGTGTAATAAACCTTCACAGCAGAAGTCAAATTCTAGGGGAAAAAAAGTTGGAAGCTCACACTTACACCATAAAACCTTGTTTATTGCAACCATCAGTCTTCTAAGATATGTCCCACAATGGGATTTGGTAAAGCCATTACAAGGTGCCGTATGAGTTCCATTTGCCTACAGTAAATAGAATGTCAGAAGTGTCAGGGGGAAATAAATATTGGGCTGGTTAAAAGGGAGCAGAGATGGCTCAAAGCATCATTGAGAGGATTGATTTATCTGGCGTGCTGTAATGACTGCAGATGTGGATCTGTTATTCTAGATGAGCAATGAATTTGATGAGCTGATAACACAGGGCCAGAGAGGCCTGGTTTTAATTACTGATGAGGTATTTATTTGTGAGGCACTGTGATTTACTGAGGGTTTGTTCTGTTATTGACAAGTGACCTTGGGGCTTTTCTCTTGTGATGAATCCCAAAAAGGGAGCTTTTAATAGAAATAATCAAACAAAAACTATTTTATCTGTACTTAGAACACAATGAAGTCATTTGAGATACATTGTTTGGGTGTAAGCTGCATTCTTACATAAAAAGTTTGCTGCTCTGGTTATTTGCTGCTTATAAATTACTGCTGATTTTTACTCAAGTATATTTTTGTGTATTTCCTTTTAAGCATGCCTTGATTCTGTGACTAGATATTTTTTTTTTTTATTTTATTTTTTTTTTTTTTATTTCAGCATAATATGAGGGTACAGATGTTTAGGTTACGTGTGTTGCCCTTGCCCCCCCTCCCCCCCTCAGTCCAGGTTTCAAATATGTCCATCCCATTGCGTGGTGCACATTGCACTCTTT
>CAUYSK010121747.1:0-18887 GCA_963575035.1 Avahi laniger | reverse complement strand
AGAGACCCAGAACGGGAAGTACGGTTGACTTATATAACAGCACAAGTACATGTGGCGGAATGTGATTGGCGACAGTCCCTGACGCACCATCAAGAGGCGGTCTCCTTTAGCGCATGCGTTAACTATAGCCAGACGAAAGCCGCGCCCCACAGCTGAGAGAGATTAAGTAGCTCCTCAAGGTCACACAACTTTCATGTATAACATTTTTTTCTTTTTTTTTCTTCTATTTCTTTCTTTATTTATTTTTTTTTTTTTTTTTTTTTTGGTCCTGGCACAAAAGCCCTTAACAACTCCCTGAGGCTGAAAGCTCAAAACTCAGAACAAAAATTGACTTCCTTCTTAGGAGGGAGGTAGAAGAAACACTAATAATTCCATCCAGCTTTGTCTAACACTGAAAGTAAAGGCATAAATTAATATCTCAACACATTAGACTGCCATCCACTGTTAACACCAAGAACAAGAAGGAGAGGATAGAAGAATGGAAAGCTGTAATACTTTCTTTGTAATATCATCATAATATTTTATTTTCATAATAAATAACTGCTTCACTCAGAGAAAGTGAACAAGAAAACTGAGTGTCCACCGGCCAGGGAGACACCCACAGAGACTCTGGGGAGAAGAATCTTTGGAAAATTTGGGAAAATTTCTGCTTCTCCAGGGACTCGGGAGCCCAGGAAGTTCATCCAGGCCTAGTAAAGCTTTTTGCTTGTGTTGGGGTTCAGAAAACATTACCCCAAAACGAAGGCCTTAGAAGCAAAGTTTTCCTCTTTCTCCTGCCCTCCGGTCTCTCTGTCCCATTCTCCCCTGAGGATAGCCATAGAAACTAGATCCCCTCTTCCCCAACGCAGGTCATAAAAACCAGACCCCTTTTCTTGAAAGCCAGTCATAAAACCTAAAATTATTCTGCATAAAAACTAGCTGTAAAGAAATCATCTGACCCACACTGTTTGACTGTAAGTCATAGGACCCCCACTCCAGAGAGGGCCCCGCATCACACCCAGAAGGAAGGAATGCTGCTCGGAGAGGCCAAGAAGAATCTAGACAGACCTTGCTGAGCGGGGTTTCCCCGCTCAGGCTGTTGTCACTATATCATGCCCTTTTCTGTACTATATCGAATCTAAGCATAAAAACGGACAATTCCTCCTGTATCTTTTGGTCTTCGTTTTGAAGGCTCCCATGTACACACATCAAATAAATTTGTATGCCTCTTCTCCTGCTAATCAATCTGCCTCATGTCAGTGATTTTCAACGAACTTTGCCTATGTGCCAGGTGATGTACAGGGTGGTGGGGATTCAAAACACCCTCAGATTCACAGTGCTTGGCAAGGGCAGGTGCCCGGAAGGAACCAATGAATGTATTAAATGTGCTTTAAACTGAATAAGCAGGTGGGAGGGGCTTATTGTTTACCCCCACTATACAGCACATGTCCTGAAGTTCCCTACATTGGCATAAAGGTGCGCGGGCCTTGAAGATGCTGCACGGAAGCTTCTCCTAAAAACGGAAAGTAAGTAACAGCAGCACCGAGCAGGGTGGTTGGTTGCAAACTGGTGTGGCGACTGCTGAAATCTGCTTCCCTCTCTGCTCAGTGGAGGACATGGGGACAGAAGAAGCTGCGAGTGTGTTTACCCCTCTGACGTGCTCAGTCCCTGGGCAAGGAATATCTGAAGATAAGAGGTAGTGTGGCAGAATGATGAAGTGTTCCACCTCTGCATCCTGACTTGCATGGCCTTAGATGGTTTAACCTCTCTGACCTCAGTTCTCAATCTGTAAAATGGGAGTAATAGTGCCTCTCTCATGAGGACATGGTGAAGAAAAAAGGGGGTATGATTCATACAAAACACTTAGCATAGTGAGTGACACATAAAAAATGTTCCATAAATGTTAGCTATCATTATTTGTAATAATAGGCCACTGGTGTTTCTTCTTTTGTTTTTAGATCTCGGCTAATTAAAACATCTTTCAAAGAGAAGAGACACACACCCCACCAATGACCAAGCATAGTATCCTTCGATGACTTCCGATCGTCTTCAGGCACCATGTTCCTCGGTGCCCCTGGCCCAGCACACAGTGGGGCCTCCACACACTCCCTGCCGCTCATTCCACAGGCTTCTCTAACATATCGAATTCCTCTCCGAGCCTGCTCTCCTTCTCCTGCAAGTTTTTGCAGATGTTCGTTCCTCTCCCTGTAAGTCTGCCTGGCCAGCTCCTGCTCACCCATCCTCAAGTGAGCCATTGACGCCTCTCTTCTGTCGAGCCCTCCCTCACGCTCTCGCTCCCTGCACTGCCCCCAGGACGGATCCCAGCGGCTCCCCCACCCTACTGCAACTGCTTGTGCTAATATCCCCTCAGCTCCTGGTGCCGGCAGGTGGTCCATCTTGATCACCATTTATCACCAGGGTCTGGCACCATGGTAGGCACAAAATAAGCAGGTGGGCAGTAAGTACTTGTTGGGGGAACAGTAAGCATGCTCTGAAAAACCGATGTCAGACTGTCACGGAAACTCCCCCCTTACTGACCCAGCACGTGTCCTCCTCCCCAGCCAGTTCCTGGGAGCAGGAGCACCTCCAGAATCCTGCTGTGCACGCCCCAACTGCAGCCCCTCCCCTGCCCAGCAGCCCCCTTTGCCACGAGCAAGGAGAGGTAGGCTCTGTGTCTTTTTGCCCACGCGATGTCTGTATCAGTTTTCTAGGGCTGCCATAGCAAAATACCATAGATTAAGTGGCTTAAAGAACAGAAATTTATTTCTCAAGGTATTGACAGAGTTGGTTTCTCACGAGGCCTCTCTCCTTGGCTTGCAGACAGCCGACAGCCACCTTCTTCCTCTGTTTTCACATGGTCTTTCCTGTGTGTGTGCGTGTGTGTGTGTCCTATACTCCCCTTCTTATGAGGACCCCAGTCATACTGGATTAGGGCCCGCTCATGACCTCATTTTACCTGAATTGCCTCTTCAAAGAACCTATTTCCAAATACAGTCACTTTCTGAGGCATGAGGGGTTAGAACTCCAACATAGGAATTTGCAGGGATGGGGGGTGCAATTCAGTTCATAACAGTTTCTAATGTTACTTTACTTTCCCTGAGACAAAGTCTGGTTTCCCTTTGGACATCCTCCGAGGCATCAGTACAACACTTAGAATGGGCCAGTGTGTCTGCCTTCATGAGTAGGCACCCAGACGTTGGGGTTTCATGCAGTAAAAGTCCACCCTGCTCACTAAACACTTGCGGTTTGCTCAGAACTGCTCTGCACTCGAGGAGCTGCGTGGAAAGCTGAACACTGGATTCCTGGGCCAGCACCTTGCAACCAGCGGCAAGAAATCAGATACACGTAGCATAGCCCTAGGAGTCCACGGTCACAGCGATTCACCCAAGCTTGCTCAGACACGCAACACACAGCTCAGGGGTCAGAGTGACAAAAGATCGTAGTCTTCTGTGGCCTTATTACAGCTGTGTCAACGTCGGCAAGTTGCTGGATCTTTCTGTGCCTCAGTTTTCTCATCTATAAATTGGCAGTAGTAGGTACTACAGAGGTCTGTCATGAGGATTAAATAAAATAATACATGCAAGGCAGTTAGCACAGCGCCTGGCCCATCACAATCACTCAGTAAACATTAGCATTTGTGTTGTTGTTGCAGCGCTATCCCACACCTGTGCTCAATTTCAATGACTCAAGAGGTTCTAAATCCAGGTCAATGAGAGAGAGAGGGAGAGACAGAGAGACAGAGAGACAGAGAGAGAGAACCAGTCTCAGAGTGTCTTTAAGGTAAACTAGTTTGCTGGGAAAAAGCTCATGCTTAGGACGTTGCTGATTATGGAGGAAAGGAGAGGGAGGTAGGCATGTGGGAGGAGTAAATTCTGCCTCCTAGAACCGGATTTGAGGCCATGAGTGATTGGGAAACACCAGCCTGGGAAGCTCTGTTTCCTCTGCCCAAGAGCCTGATTGGGCGTGTCCTGATGGCACTCTTTCACTGTCAGACACACGGGAAACAATACGCACTTGGAAATCAGGACCTGGCGCCAAACTTGCTCCAGCTCCTTCTGTGACTTTAGATGCTACCGAACTTTTCTAAATCTCAATTTCCTTCCCACACAGTGGGAAAATAATGCGAACAATACAATGTATGTGAAGTACCTGTAGTATAACAAGCCCTGCTCCTTTCCCCTTCTCCTTTAAGCACAATTAGCAGAGATTGTTACAGAATCTGAGCACCATGTACCACCATGTATTTCTTTGCGGGTGGCACAAATATCAAATTCAGTAGAATAAGTTAAAACTCTAGGACTCCAAAAGGAGATTATCAAGAAGCCTCCTTTTGGAATCATTGTTGTCTCAAACACTGTACCAAACATCCAGGAAATCATGAGGGTCTCTCAGTGTCTATCAGTCCAGGTGGTTAAGTAGTCAAATGAAGTTTGCCTCTGAAGTACTGGATGACAGGTGATCAATACTCTAATAAAAAAGACCAAGGCAACAAAAATTTAAAAAGGAAAGATATCAATAAGACTGTGTGCATCTTACATAATCTTTAAGGAAGAAATCAAAGAGGTAGAAAAAGTTAACTACATACTTGCAATGCTTTATAACTTGCAAAATATTTTCACTTACAATGTTTCATTATTTCTTATAACAATGGATTGAAATATTTGAATTACTGCATAATGAAAACCATTAGATCAAGTGTTAAATAGCAATGCATGGGCATGTACACCTTTAAAAAAGCATTTCTCAGGCTGGCTCCACGGATTCTGCAAACATGTAACAATCTTTGCAGTCTCTAATTGCTCTGTTTTTTTTTTTTTATTTTCATTTTGATGATTATCTTTAAAAAATTAACTCATGTAAAATCTGGGTCATGTGAATAAGTAACGTATAATTGGACACAGTTGTAAAATTTCAGAATCTCATTGGAATTAAGGAATTCTTCTTGGTGAATTAATTCTTCTTGATGAATTAATTTTTCTTGATGAGCTAATGAGAAAAGACTTGAGGTGCCCTTGGTAAGCATATGATGTGTTCATGCCACCCAAAGACCAACAGACAGGTGAGTGAAGTTTCTTCAGGAATGCCTCTAGGAGAAATAGTGAAGAAACTGAGACATGACCCAGAACTCAGTAGTGAATGCTTACCAGATACACTGGAGGCCAGGAGTTCAAGACCAGTCTGAGCAAGAGCAAGACCCTGTCTCTATAAAAAATACAAAAATTAGTTGGGTGTCGTAGCACGTGTCTGTAGTCCCAGCTACTTGGGAGGCTGAGGCAGGAGGATCACTTGAGCCCAGGAGTTTGAGGTTGCAGTGATCTATGATGACGCCACTGCACTCTAGCCTGGGTGGCAAAATGAGATTTTGTCCCAAAAAGGAAAAAAAAAGATGATATTTTGAATTTCATTTTTGGAAGTGTTTGGGGGGGTATATAATTTGAAATTTTCAATTTGTTCTATGTTTCTGCAAGGATTATAAGCATAAAATTTTATACTAATTTTAATATTATGTATTTTAAAATACATTATTAAATATTTATTTTACATTTATTGTATAATTATATTTTAAAGTATTTTTTGTAATGTCACATCAAAATTGGGTTTAAAAATGCAGATCAGCAAATTTTAAAACATTGCTTTTTGAAAAAGAAATGTTTCTCAAATATGTCTGTAAATTTTTTTAAATTAACTTCTTTGTGATGACCTAGAAGAGTGGATTGATTTTGTGAATTCTTTTTTAAATGAGCAATCCTTTTGCCTGCAAACCATCACCAGGTGGTTTTGTCTACTTTCTATATGTGGACTGTCATCTAACCATAGTTTCCTGAAAGTGGTACATCTGACATGGTGAGATTAGTGAAAGGAGAATTAGGAGAGAGATAGCCAAATCTGTCGCAAAATGCCTGTGATGCCCTGCAAAAGCTGGATATACAATCAGCCTATTCAGTTAAGTAACCACAGCTGAAATCCAATACCAAGGCATGCAAAATGGAAAAACAGAAAAATGTTGCCGGGGTAACTGGCTGTGTATCTGGCACTCTTCATGATTTCCTCCACAACTCTGAATAATGTTCATATTATTGCCTACCTCCGTCTTTTTTCTTTTTTCTTTTTTTTTGCCAGTTATAAAATGGAGGCCAAGAATATTAGTTAGTAAAGTGCTTCGAGAATCACAGATGCCCAGTATTCGCAAGCATAAAGAGCTTCAAAATGTGCAATTTGTGAGTCTTTTAAAGTTATTCGTGCAGCATGTCTTGCCGTTTTCTTTCTTTTCATTTCATCTCCAATCACTCCACTGCAATTATTTGAAACATATGGAATAGAATAAATTGCATTCTACTGAGAAGGTGGGTTTGATTTCCTGCTAAAAGGAATAGTGTTTAAGGGCACCAAAGGATGTCTTCTCACTTTGCCCCAGGATGGAATGCAGGAAGGAAGAGTGTATCAGCTGTCAGTTTCTAACCCGAGTCTGAAGAAAAAAAAAAATAGAAACTTGATAGGAAAAAGAAGTGAATTTAGGTGACTTCCATAGTCCAAGAACTTTAAAAGATTTTACTTTGGTTTAATAAAAATTGTGCACACTATTACAATTACTCTGTGGACTGGATCCTCGTTGCTTTTTGTTTGGAAACAAATAAAAATAGCTGAATTATTAATGTGAAGTAAATTGGTTACTATGCATTTAAAGTCACTTTTTAATTCGCACATACATCTGTATTAACATCTTAATGGTGCTTTACTACAGATTATGCCATAGTTGGAATGGCATCTAAGGAACCATTTAAAGGATAATGTTTGTAGCAGAGACGTATTTGAGGAAGTGGGTAGTATTGTGGGGTAGAGGAAAGAACAGTCTGAATAAAGTGAGAAAATGCACCTGTGAAGTTAAGGAATACAGCCCACAAGACCACCCTCACTTTGGACACCAGCTGTAGAGTTCAAGGGTTCCCAAGACCACTCTCAGTTTCAATAATTGACTAGAAGAACTCACTGAAAGCAGTAATAAGCAAAGTTGTGCTTTATTACAGTGAAAGCAGACGTATTAAGCTCAGCCAAGGGAAGAGATGTGCGGGGCAGAGTTCAGAAAGTTTCCAAACATGGAGCATCTTGCTGCTGTCTCTCCATAGAGCTGGGGACAGTGTTAACTTTCCTGGTGATCGTGTGTGACATTATGCATGGAATATTACCAGCCAGGGCAGCTCACCAGAGCTCTGGTGTCCAGAGTTTTTATTGTGGAGATGCAGTTAACTGCACATGGCTGACCTTTAGTGATCAGCCGCTCCAAAGGTGAAGCCAATACCTTTACTCTCCAGCCCCTCTGTTGCCCTTCCAGAGGTAGAGTAGATACTGTGTGGCCCAAAGCACCCATCACAAATTCTGAGGGGGTTTTCACTCAGTCTCCCGGTGCATTTGATCAGCAATATCAGTGTTATGATGAGACCTATTTACATAAGGAAGTTGACTCTTAACCAACAATGCCAATGTTACACCATATCATAGTACAGCCATGATATGATTCAGTTTCATTACAGAATAAACCACTAAGAATTACAGGGGTATTTGCTATGCCTCCACAAGACAACCCACCCTTGCCCATACGCTAGATATGACTATGACAATTGGCCACAATTTGGTTATTTTTAGGGTCCAAGACAATTGGGGACAAAGCCATTCACCCTGTCTCAGTTCACAGGCTTGTACTAAGATCAGTTTCCATTGTGTGCTGTCATATAGTAGGGCTCACCTCCCTCCTACAGGGAGGACATTGGTGGTATTCAGAATAGTTCCTCTCTGACAGCTGTTCTATAGGATATGTCTCATGCTGATCTATCCTAGGAACAAGGGCAGTCACAGCACACGGATGGAAATTACAAGTGTCCCTAGAGGACTTCCAAAGGTTTGGAAGGCCATATGATTTCCAAAGGTGTGCTTTTGGGGCCTCAGCAGCTAGGAGGGAGGACTATGGCCTCCTGACCACTTCAGCCTCCAACTTTATTAAAGTAGTCAAGAGATCTGTTGGGTCAGGGCACAAGCCTTTCCCCAACACTGGATCGTAGCACTATCCAGCATTATTTGTTGAGTCTGCTTGTCCCACTTTACTAAATCCTCATCTCTTTTCCAGGCTGACCGCCATCCGTTGCCTTCCTCCTGGAAGAGAATTCCCTCTAATCTGCTCATTGCAGTTAATGTCTTTTTCCTCCAAATGCAGCTTCTCATTAAAAGCAAATTCAGCTTGTCTCATGAAGCCTAGACTAGCACATATCTCCCCAAAGCACTTTTCTGTCTTATAGGCCAGTGTTGTTTATTCCACCATGCATGTTGTTGCCATTGTGTACTAATAGACGGAACCCAAAACGTTGGGTCCACCATACTAGAGTTACATGAACCAGTAGTCAGAGCAAGACATAATTTAGTATGAGGGTGCCTTAGGCCTCCCATGGCCTTCCTCATCTCAGGGTGGGGCTGTTCCCAGGTGAATTCAGCACCACCATCATGTGGCACCTACTGCTCTGATCCCATCAGAAACCCATTGTTCTTTCCTATTCTGTTTAATAGCTTTCCAGCCACAAAAACAAGGCTGATGTGTATTCGTGCATAGCATGCTTTGGTGTATGGGGCATGCCACCACTATAGTTTACTCATTATAATCAGCTACAGGTTTATAAGCTACCGGTTTATAGTTACACAATAATCCATCAGCAGGAAGTTGTACACCACATGGTCCAATGGCCCATTGGGGAGTAGTTCCCAGAAATTCCTTCCCAAATGATATCCTTTGTAGTAGATATAATCTAAAAAATAAGAGAGAAAAGATATTGGCACATTACTAGAGTTCTACTCACTCGTTAGCCATCAGTCCAGTTCATCATCATAGTGTATGATCAGAATGTCTCCCAGGGCAGCGCTAGTAGGGTTTGCAGGTTTCTATTCCACCTTGTCAGGTTCCAAAATATGAGTGGTTGTGACAAACATATAGCTTCACCCTTCTGTGCATCTGGTATAATTGTGCTAAGAGAGAATATTATTTGAGCCTCTCTCAAGGCACCAATGGATTTGATTTCCCTCATTGCAATAACCTATTTATTCATTCCTTTACCCTCAGCTACTATTTCTCCCTCTTTCCATTTGTTATTTGTTTTTACCCAAACTTTCCACCTCTGGAAAGGATGTTCAGGTAAAGGAAAAGCAATCACGTCACATAACATCCATTCTAACATTCCAATTTTAATCCAAACTTTCACCTTAATCCTATCAAACACTGTGTCCCATATCCTTACAATCCAATGGTGGGTCCCATCAGGACTTCACCAACAGGTTTTAGAGTCACGGTGAAGAAGCCCCACAAAATTCTCTCCTTCTTTTACCCCACAGGTCATTTTACCCACACATATGCATACAAGCCTTGAGTCCCCAGCTGGAGAACGAGCTGAAAAATCCTGGCCCCTCTATCAATTTTCATCTTGATTAATGTGCCAAAGCATCACCCCACTTGATTTGAGATCAGGTTTCTCATTGTCATCTTTCCCTTCCAGCTTCTCAAATTCCTCCAAACTGGGGTAAATAGAGTAGATTTGTTTGGGGCCTTTTAATGTTGGGAGACCACCAGGGGCTCCCATTGGTCCACTCAACCTCTAGTAGTGCTACATTAAGACCTTTGTTCCAACCCATCAATATCTACTTTGTTCATCCCATTTCTTTATAACCATCTAAAGATTACCACCCTTCTGGATTGACCCTCTTAGCTTTTCCTTTTTCTCTTCCCCATTTTCTTGTGAATCACCCTCTTTATTTTAGCATCTGTAAACCTGATAAGGGAAGCTGAGACAAGAAATCCGATAAGGCTTCTCAGACTATTGTCTGATATTGCAACTATAACATTACATGGGGGGGGGCCAATGCAGAAGATATCCCCTTAATCACAGCATTTACCATGCCCTGGGTAAGGGGCATATTCAGCAGATGAACATACAGATTATAAAGCCAATGCAACATGGCTTGCACACAAAGCACACCAGCAACTTGCTCTGAAAAGTTCCACTTGGCATTTATAGGAGGAGTTGGACGAACCCCTTCTCAGGATAGACTAACTTTACAGTGGCTTTTTTTCCATCCACAAGGCTAGCTGTCCTCTCAAACAACATGCTGTGTATCTAGATCACATATACCCATCTGGGATTGTTCACTAGAGAGCTGGGTCTTGGGTAAACCCAAACATGCTTTTTCTCTCTGCAGCATTTAAAACCAAAGATACCTCCCCTATGTTAATCACTCACAATTTATTTTAGTAAAGGTTCTTCAGGAAGCTGATGATACCAACACACAAAATGAAATAACTCCTTCACACTATACCCTCTGGTTTCACTAGTTCCTTGGTTTTGCCCTTCCCCCACCTATACCTTCTTGGTGAGTAGAGGTCACAGAGGCGCTACCTATTATTGTTCCAGCATAATTTTCCCTTTGGTAGCAGCCCTGAACTAGTGGGCATAGTTCAGACTGGCCAAAATTTGAACTTGGTACAGGGTCAGGGTCTTCCTCAATACTGTCCTTTACTTCCACTTTATTTATTTATTATAGATAACAATAGCCAGGGGATTGTATATTTAGCTTATTTCTTATTTTATTCTTCTTTATGTATCCAGTCAGCTAACTCCTTGGAAGTTGAAGCCATCTCTAAATTCCACTGGTAATTTTTACCTCTAGTAACAGATTGCCACACACCTGCAGTTCCATACCGTAGGTGATCAGGCAGTCATTCAGGAGACAAAGGTTCATTGGCTTCAGCCTTCTCATTCTTCTTCCCAAACCATGTTTCCATGAGTCAGGGTCATGCCAGAGAATCCCACTTCTGACACCAACTGCAAAGTTAAGGGTATGGTGTACATGACCACTCTCATTTCTGACACTAACTGAAAGTTCAGGGGTTTCCAAAACTACGTTCAATTTCACTAAAACTATTTTATTTTTTGGATACGTTTAAATTATTAACTACACATCATCTAAAGGATTTTCTTAGGCTTTTCAGGGTCTTCAATAAGTTTATGCCATATCTACACCAGCCATGGGCAATATTGTCACGTACATAGACATTGTCCTGTATTGCAAACCCTATTTGAGTTTGCAATAGAGTAGAAAACAACTCTATTTGAGTTGTTTTCATAGAAGTTCTAAAGTTCTAAAGCCAGTAGAAAATTTCAGTGCTCTGAGCACTGGGGAGAAAGAATATGGTTAGGATTCTTGCTTTCTCAGAATTATTCTTGAGTTTATCTGGCAGGATAGCAATGTCATCACTACCATCATGGCAGTCGGGCAAGCTCATTCACAGAGAGAAGTTACCTGATGAGGACTTCATTTCAGCCCTGGCACCTTTTCTATAGCATTTGCCATAGAAACAGCTACCAGTTTTTATTTGCACTGGTAAGACTGGCTGGTTGGGTGGCAAGCATGCGGTCTTTATCAGAGTGAAAGACAACACAAATATTGTGAAAGATTTGAGCACAGGAATGGCAAGATTTGCAAAGAGTTCACCATTGCTAACTGGCTAATTGTGGCAACTCCCATAAATTTGATTTGTGTTTGTGTGTGTTTGTGTATGTATTTTGGGATTTTTTGTTTGTTTTTATTTTTGAGACAGAGTCTTACTCTGTCACCTGGGCTAAAGTACAAGTGCTGTCATCATGGCTCACTGCAAATTCAAATTCCTGGTCTCAAGCGATCCTGCTGACTCAGCCTCCCAAGTAGCTGGGACTACAGACATGTGCCACCAAGCCCAGCTAATTTTTTCTATTTTTTAGTAGAGATGGAGTCTAGCTCTTGCTCAGAATGGTTTTGGACTCCTAACCAAAGCAATCCTCCCACCTCAGTCACCCAGAGTGCCGGATTACAATCATGAGCCACCACACTTGGCCTGACTGGTGTTTTGTCTGAATCAACAAACCATTGCGTCTGTACCAGGGAGAGCAGCCCCACTCCTAGTTTGTCCTCATACTCCATCTTTGTATTCTCATCTGCGACAATTATTTGAGTTCCACATTTCCCTTATACCCCTTCAGGACTAGTTGGACAACAGAGTTAAATTTATGCTTGTAAGGTAAAACCAAACTACAAAGCACCTTAAAAGAGTTTTCTTATCCTGTGGATTTTCTGATCTTTTTATAGAGATATTATTCACTCCAACTCTTCTTAGTAAATACTATAGACACAAATGAAGTCACATTTTTATTAAAACTAATATAATATGTCTTGGGAATCTCTGAAGTGTGTCCTGATCATCAAAACATATTTGATGTAAGCAAAAACTAACATTTCCTGGCTCAGAAGTTTCCAAAATCAAATGGGGAAATATGAAAACTATCTGTTTAATCTGTCTCTATAGATGTATTACAGTTGTTAGATGTAATACATCTGTATTGTATTTAAATTTACATTACATTTGTTAAATGTAATATAATACTTTTTGATAAAGATCAAAACCTTTATCTTATTTGACTCTACAGAGGACATTCCTTGGTTACTTCCCCACATTCCTTTTTCCCCTTTTTATAGGCTTGATTTCCACTGCTTCTGGGAATTTTACTCCATCTTCAGCTCTACTTGTTAAACCAATCAGTTTATTTCATCTGTACAATCATAATGAATCTTATCACTTTTGTTGGTAACATTGGGGGAAAATTTTCTGCTGTCCACAAT
Organism: Avahi laniger; assembly: GCA_963575035.1. Lineage (NCBI taxonomy): Eukaryota > Metazoa > Chordata > Mammalia > Primates > Indriidae > Avahi > Avahi laniger. Next base: position 6,224 of record CAUYSK010121747.1, on the reverse strand, counting down.
CAAGGAAGTATAAACCAAAGCCCCAGGCACTGCAGGCAGCCATCTTGGCACCACCAGGAGAGCCAGCCTAAAGGTGAAGCCAACTTTACAGAACACAGGAAAAAGCAAAAAGAAAATAGAACTTTCATGACTTTATTGAGCAGCTAGAACAAGACTTACCTTTGAATTAAATGGGCTAACATTTTCTTTATTGCTGTGGCCCTTACCATGCAAAGTATGATCTGTAGGGCAGCATCTTCAGAAATGCATGATCAGAAGCTCACTGAGGATCCTCCTGAGTTACAATCTGCATTTTAACAAAATCCCTAGGTCTATGTGCAATTGACAGTTGAGAAGAACTCACCAAGCCTGTTCAGATCAGCTTTGTTTGTAATTGGTATCCTCAATGGGACTCCCACAACGTCCCTGTCCAGATCAGTGTTCACACTCCTCTTTAAAGAAACTGAGATTCAGGGAGTTTATGTGCTAGCCAAAGGTTACTTACACACACTTAGAAGAGGCAGAGGCAGCAGCAGCATCCTGACCCTAAGCTCCGCCGCAATTCCCTCCTGTGATTAGAAGCCTGATGAACAGTTGTTGTGGGCCCTGGGCCACAGTCTAGACCTACCCGTTCAACAACATTGTATTAGTCTTTATTTTAAAAGACCATGGGTTTTAAAGACATCCTTTCTGCCCTGTGTTTATAATCACGGAAAACTCCTTAATCTAGGTAATTTATTTAATGAGTAGCTTCAAATATTGGTTCCCAACTACCAGCAGTTTAACACAAAAATTACAAGCTAGTTTAATCGCACTTAACCAAGTAAGCCCTGTGAACAATTTTCTCTCATTATTTCTCACTGAAGTATGCACCCTCAGCATGGTTCTCTCTTTATTAATAAAATCAAGGAGTAAGTGTTGGAAAATCCTCATGCTCCTTGCTATTTTAAAATCCTTACCTATTTCTAAAATCCAGCCAATGGGATAAGGAAATAGTACTATATAGAATAGAATTATTTGAAGGAAAATCTTTCCCACAGAAACTTTTCAATCGGTAAATTAAAACGGTGTGAAACACTTAAAGATATACGTGGTAAATTGCTGGAACCCTTGTTAAATTAAACTAAATTTGGCCTGAGGATGCCTCTGTACATGAATCCTTACCTTTATGTAACAAACTGCAGCCTGACTTAGTGCATAAGCTAACTGAAAGCCTAATTTGGGAGTGTCCTTTTGGAACAAATAGCTGAGTCTCAGCCCATCGCAGCAGCCAAGCTTCAGCCAATCACAGGTGGCCAACTGTTCAAACCGCATTCAAATAAGGCCAATGCCACGCCGTAGCCAATTGAGCTGTCTCTGCACCTCATTTCTGTTCTCTGCCCATAAATGCTGTCTGACTACAGGGCACCCTGGAGTTCTTTGAACCTGTTCTGGTTCCAAGCGCTGCCCAATTCTAGAATCATGAATTAAAAGCCAATTAAGATTTTTAAACTACCTTAAGTTGGAATTTTGTCTTTGAACACCCTTAATGCAGTCTATGTACAATAGTAGTCCCTCAACAAATGCTTGTTGCATGAATTACTTTCATTTTCAAGTTACTTTATAGTTTGCAAGGCATGTTACCTTTTTTCCCTTTGGTCCCCTTGATGTATATCTTCATGACGATCCTGTAGCTGGGTGTTATTATCTCCATTATAGAAATGTTCAAACTAAGGCTCAGAAAGATGATTAACAAAAGCTTGCTCAGAGTGACAGATTTATGCATGAAGGAAGTGAGATTTAAATCCTGGGTCCTACGACTGTGATTCTACGTCCTTTTACTACCTCGTGCTGAATCCTTCTTTTGAAAAAAAGACATTCCGATGGGTCTTACACTCCAATTACTGTTTATAACCAGAGCCACTATCACCAGCCTGGATGCACACGTGTCCACAGCCCATTTCATGAAAACTACTCCAGATGGAAGTCTTCGCTTACTACTTAGAGCAATCTCAGTAACACTGGCTAAATTGCAGTAAACCAACCTCTCAAATTGTATTACTGTTAAGTTTGTTTCTTTTAGGCTCAAGAAATGTTTTGGTCTTTACGAATCCACATTCAGATGTAAATATGAGGATTTTCTTCCCACTTTTGAGTGGTTCCTGTTGCTGGGCTTCAGCTTCCAGCCCCCTGTAGGCGAGGTGCCACGGACAGCACCGCAGTGTCCTGCGCCCGCTGCTTCTTGTCTGTTCCCAGCCGTCACATCTGCGGTGGGAGAAGACAGAGTTGTAGATAAAACTTGCCTGCTGCTCAGTTACACGCCAGTGCACTTTCTGGACAATATTTCCCCACCGTCCTTGACAACTATTCCGTCAATGTTACGGTAGAAAGAAAATTGGTGAATTTGGGCTTGTAAGATACAGCTGGACAAGATTATGACGGATTACACCTCCTATTGTATCTGCAAACCAATGAATTGTTAATTTGCTTTTCCTTTCTGAGGGCACACCATTTGAAAATACCTGTGCAAAGTGGCATCCTTATATGCAATACCATTGTCCCAGAATGCTGCCCATCATCCTGGTGGGAACTGTGATCTTAAGGGCGATAAAGACATGATTAGGAAACTGACGGAGAAGCAGCTGACTGCATCTTCTGTCTACAGGGTTTAGCACAACTAAGGAGATGAGAGCCCTAAATTAGCGCACCTAGAATGCTCAGCTCTCAAGACAGTGAGACCTCGGATGGTATTTGGAGGAGTTGTTAAAACAGTTCTCTGCCACCACCTGTCAAGAAGAAGAAGAGCCTGTTGTTAGAAATGTGAACACCCCTCATTCCTTGCTCTGACCCACTTGGAACATATTTCTATGCTTTGCTCAAAAATGATAGTCTTTGCCCTTAATGTCAAGTTTCATTACGGAGAAGTTTCTCCATAAAACCATTCTGAACGAATCAGTAATGTCAAGGCTTGCTTTGACTAAAGTGTAAGAGTTCGAACTTTAGCATTCTCTTAAAACTTAGCCTTAAAATGACAAGTCTTCTTAAAGCTTTGTTTTCCAAAATCTCTTGTTCTTTTTCAGATTGAGAGTTGCCAAAATACTGAACTAAGTTGCACCAGTGTGCTGTGAACATTAAGCACTAAGCTGTTTTAAAGTCCTTTGTTTTAAGAAGACTGTAGCTTCTGATGTTATGAGATGCAGACACTTTCTAATTATGTTTCAGATAAATAAAGCAGCATAGCCTCCTTATGAAATGTCACCACTGCATACATTCAATAATCGATCACCCCATGTTTATTACATAACATTGCACTGTATATCATAGTGGAAGGAGTATAACAAATTTACCCTTTGGGTCAGTCTTTTTTATTTCATAGTGGAATTTTTAAAATTAGTTTATCCAGTTTTTCCAAGATTTGGACCAGAAATCTTATCCACATGTTCCTCTAATGAAGTATTCTGCTCTTTGTCATAAATATTCTGGGGTACAGTGTGAGAAACAGACCTGGTCTCTTCCCTAATGAAGCTTCCATGTTAGTATAATAATCAAAGTGATATGAAGACAAGGAAAACCCTGCAGTAGGATCTGAGAGTGGGGAAAGAAGCCATCTACAGAAATTTCTGCAAGACATAGTATAGCAGGGAACAGATGAAAGAATGTACTGAAAACTGGCCTGCATCACCCCTTCCTCAGAAAGCAGTATGATGTCAGAGACGGTTAGCACAATACAGCTTAGACCCCACTGCACTCCTAACTTGGCAGAATAAGTACAAGTCACGGGGCAGCCTTGGAGCACCACACTTGTAAGCCTTTTCATTGCTATTGATCAACAGTCTTCAGAAGAAGGGATGATTGGAGTCAAAATATTCTAAGGTCCTTATGTTTTCACAAGGGGAAGTTTTGAAACATTTAAGCTATGTAGGCACAGTTAAATTTCATGAGTTATGACAAGGCTGTATCCAAATCATCAGTGGCTGGGTGGGTAGTTTTTAAATGAGTTATTAAAAGTAAGAAAAGTAAGAGAAGCATGAAAAATGTGAGAAAAATAGAAAGCATAAAGTGAAATGTTAGAAAAAAAGTCTAAGTATTTAAATGACCATAATAAATTTAAATAGGCAAAACTTACCAGTTAAAACTGGTGTTACCAGTTTGGAAACATTTAATTTAGATACAATCTTTTAAGAAGAAATACACATAAAACAGAGGGAAGCAAAAAAGTTACAATAGAAGGATAGAAAACCATATGACAGACAAACCTCATAAGAAAACTCACATAGCTATATTAATATCAGAAAAAATAGACTGTAAGATAAAAAGAATTATTTGAAAATGTGGAAGAAACTGGTGTCCCCACCAAAAATTCATTTCTACTTCTTGCCGGGTACATTACTAAACTATATTTCCCAGCCTCCCTTGTAGTGAGGTGTGGCCAAGTGCTAGCCAATGGTTGGGGGCAGAAGTGACTATGCCACTTCCAGGCACAGGATTTTAGGAAGCCCAGTCCACTCTCACCCCTGTCCATCAGGAGATGCAAACATCACCAAGGCCCTAAAGAATGACAGAAGTACCAGAGGGAGGAGACTGAGTCCCTGAAGCCTGGGACTTGGAGAGCCACTGATCAAGAAGCACCCACGTTGGACTATGAGAAGAGCAAGAAGCATTGTGCTAAGCCACAGAAATGTTTTACTTAGTAAGCAAGAAAGAAAGCAAGAATTCATAAAGAATTCATGTCATGAGACTAGAAAATTCCAACAAGGAAAGAACGCTGGAGGAATTAAAAATAAAGAGCAAAATGGAAATGTATGAGTTATTATAGAAAAACAAAAAAAAATAAAACTGAAGAATAAATCCAAGAATTAAAGGGAGGCCAAAATAAATAAAATGGAAAATCTTGTAGTTAATCTATTGAAAAACAGAAAATCTTAAAACACATGAAATCAGAAGCGAAACAATATAGCAAAGACAGAAGAAACCAATGACAATGGAATACTATGAAGTCTTTATAAAATGACTTATTTTCAAGAAATATAAATTGTCAAAACTCCCCAGGGAAGAAGCAGAAAACCTAAATAGACAAATAATTATGACAGAAACAAGAGAGAAAAAAGAGTTGTCAACAAATTATCTCCAAGAAGACTAGATCCATAAAGTGTTCCTACCCACTGTGCACATACAGCCAAGAAACAGGTATTCCCCAGTTTACGCAAACTGTTCCATGGACTGGAGGGCATTGAGTTAGGTAAAACAGGCCAAGCACAGAAAGACAGATGCTGCATGTTCTCACTCATATGTGGAAGCTAAAAAAAGTAGATCTCATCAGAGTAGATTGGTGGTTACCAGAGGCCAGGAAGGGTAGAGGGGAGCAGGGAATGAACGGAGGTTGATTAATGGATGTGAAGATAGAGTCCGACAGAAGAAATAAGACCAGGTGCTCCACAGATCAGTAGGGTGACTACAGTTAACGTCAATCAATTTCACATTTCAAACTAGCTAGAAGAGAGTATTTCATATGTTCCTGGAGTAAAGGACAGATAAATATTTAAGGTGATGAAGATTGCAATTGTCCTGATTTTATTACATGATTGTATCAGATTATCATATGTCCCCCAAAATATGTACATTTAATATGTAACCATAAAATAAACCAAAAATATCACAAACACAAAAAAGCTTCACAAATCATTTTACAAAGCTAGCATAATTCTTTCATGGAGATTCAAGATATTATAAGAGGAAAAATTACAGACTTAACCTGCAGAATAAGCAACCATCTGGATCCTTCCCTAGTGCACCACTCACTGCCTGCACAGTGCTTGGCATGCAGTGGGCCCTCTGTAAACGTGTGAATGAGTGGTTTATCCCTGGGGTAAAGAGTCCAGCAGGTCAGTGACAGAGCCCCGACTGTCAACCTCATTTTCTAGTGTTTAGCGTCTCTCACAACTAGACACCCAAAAGGAGTAGCCCGCTTGTTGATATTCATACTGCAAAAATTTAAATAAATGTAGCTTACAAAGACCTCAGAGAATTCTTCTGAGATAAACTCAGGTTTAAGTGGACTCTCGCCAAGAAGCACTGCTCAATTTGTTGTTGAGAGAACATGTAATCTTCCCTGGCACACAATATAGGTTGAGAGACGCTGTGGCTTTCCTCCACAATAAAATCCTTTCTAGGTGCTTTGGGAAGTGTCCTGACTCTATTCTGTAGGAGGAACCATGAAAAATATCTCTTCCAGAGTCACATTTCCTTGCTTCCTGCAAATGTTATAC